>JAMYXO010000142.1:0-72433 GCA_033310375.1 Conus canariensis
CGGTCAGCCCGGTACGTGAAATAATTCCCCGTAACATGTAACTTGCGTTGGGGACATACGAGGTCAGCACAAAACTCATATTTGTACGTCAAAAGGGGGGGGGAAAAAAAAAAAGAAAAAAAAAAAAAGAAGAAAAGGTCCCCGAAATGAAAGCTTCGTCGAATTTTATTTTTGCAAGTCTGATGAAATCATTTAGTCCTTTTTCTTTTTCTTTTTTCTTTCTCTTTTTTCTGTTTGTCTTTTGTTTTTATCCGCACTCCCCCGTGTTCGATTTGTAAACAGTTTAAATAAAAGGCCTTTAAGAGAGGGAGATTTCCCAAAAGGGTGGCCCAAGACCTCCTCATGGGGAGTGGGGGGGGGGGGGGGGGGGAAAAATTTAAAAAAAAATAAAATTAAATTTTTTTTTGCCACATTTGGGGTTAAGGGGGGCGTGGGGGGGGGTGTGTGTGCCAAAGGGACTGGGAAAAACCCCCCCCCCCCCCGCCACGCCCGGCCTGTATTTGTACCAACGATCGAGAAAAAAATTCGGGTTGTCGCAAAGGCCCGCAGCTTCCAACGACAAAAACAAAGGACAAAAAAAAAGTTCTTCTTCTGATTATCGCACGGAATCTCAACAAACGAAAACAGGAAGGTCGTCCAATTTTTAAAAAAGGGGACACAACTTAAAAAAATTGTGATTAACCCGTGTTTTCTCCCCTGCATCGGTGTGGTGTGGTGTGTGTGGTGTGTGTGTGTGTTGTGTGTGTGTGTGCGGGGTTTGGGGGCCTTTGCGTGCGTGTGCGTGCGTGCGTGATGTGTCTGTCTACCGTGAACGGAAAACAGAAAAAAGAGAATTTAAAGTCAAACGTTTTTTTCAATCGTCTTTTGTTTTTCGTAAAAACGATTTTCTTTCCGCAATAGAATGATGAGGGCAGGGAAATGAGGACAGTTTAATTTTGGTTTTGTTTTCTTTTTATATGCCGGCACAGTGGGTTGTGTTATTAAAACATTTTTTTTTCATTGTTTAAACTGTCTGTCTCTGTCGGCAATAATTGCAGACTGACAAAAAATAAATGAAATAAAAAAATAAGTAAAATAAAAAAAGTCACAATACCTTCCTTTTGTCCCTTTTCCACCGAAAATTTTCTGGTAACAGAAGTGAAATGCACATGTCTACCCCGGGGACCAAATTTGGCTGTTTTCAAGCAAATTGGAAAAAATAAGAAAACCCAAACCAACACAAATTTTTGGGATAAAACTGTGTATCAATAGCGGATTTCTTTTCTTTTTTTTTTAAAAAAAAAAAAAAGTGTATCAATTTTTCAGGGAAGAAATCCGAAGCACTTTTTGCGAAAAGGGCTTGTAGTAAAAAGTAAAACAGTCTTCCGGAACACAGGGGAAAATTTGATTAGATCTTTCATCCGATATAAAAACCACTAGGGACAGTTTTTTTGTGGATCTCACCCAAAACTAATGTAGAAGGTGAAGAATTCGAAAAATAAAATGCAACGAATTGCAATAAAAATTTTTTAATTTTTATTTAATGCTGCTGCTTTATCTTACTACTACTCTACTACAAACTATTTGTTTTTGTAGTATTTATGAGTAGTATTTGTTAAAATTTTAGTCCGGAAGAGAAGTAGAAATGTGATAAGGACGATGATTTACCTATTGAAAAAACCAACATACAGAAAGAAAAAAAAAAATTTGTTTCAAAAAAACAAAAAAAATTCGATTCGTTCACTGGTTCATCGTTGTTGGGACAAATGAATATTTCTTTTAAAGGGTATATATGAAGTTTTAAACCAATTGAATTTTGATTCCTTGTTAAATGTCTCTTACTAACCCCTTGGCTTATAGCCTTGATGCCCTGCGGGTTTGGGGAAAACCAGTCTCATAACTCCTGGGGCTGGTGTTTGATGCAGGGGTAAGTGGCCCTCACCCCTCATAACTCGTTGGCTTAGCAGATTTATTTGGCCCGCTAATTTCCCCTATCCCCTTTGGCTTTAAGCCTTGATTGCCCCTTTTGGTTGGTGTCGTCTTGAAACTCTCGGTTTAGGGCTCGACCCCCCCCCCAGCGGGGGTTCGCGCTCTTTTCATACTTCCTTGGTTTTACCCCTTGATAGCGTTTGCAGGTATACTCAGTCTAAATCATCGGTTAGGTATTTAGTGTAATCCCCATGAAAACAAACAAAAAACGGCCGGGAAGAACCCAAAAAAACCTCCTGGGGGCAGATTAGCTGCAAAGTGGGGCCCGCCCTGCAGGCGGAAATGTAAACAAATTTTAAAAAAGGTTTTTTTTAAGGGGGCTCTCCCAAAAAAACGTAGAAAAAACCGAATCGCCAGAAAAAACCACGAGGGCGTTTGACCCCCTTAGGTTTTATTCAGGAAAGGGCCAAAAACACTCGGGAAACGAAAAATTGAACGGCAATCACTTATTTTTTTCCCCCCCCCCAATTCGGCGAAAGATGGGCGTTGAATGTCGTCGGGTACAGACGTTGCTGTCTGAAACAGAAAGAAAAAGGACGTTGTTTGTCTGAAACCAAAGACAAGAAAAAAGACGTTGCTGCCCTGTACCACCCCGAAAAGTCAAAAAAAAAATAAAAAACCCTGACAAAATTGTCATTTGTTTTCCTTCAGGGTTTTTTTCGCCCAACATTTTGCCGGAATGCTCGCGTTTCTGGCAATACCACTTCAAGGGATTTTGGGCATTCTGCCCTTTTAATGTGCTCTTATTGTCCCCTTTATATTCTTTTCTTTAGCGATAAAAAATTTTTTTTAAATTTTCCAGTGTTTGACCTTTGCGAAAAAAAGAAAATTGCACTAGGTAAAAACCCTGACAAAAAAAACAAAAAAAAAAGAAAAAAATGAACCAAAACCGTATTTGGGTTTTTAATTTCTTTTTTTTTTTTCCTCACCCACGAATTTCTTTCCGTAAAAATAAATAATGAAAACAAATGAAAAAATGGGATAAAAAAAAGGTTTGAAAGAAAATTTACATTATCACTAATTTTTTTTGTTTTTTTAAAGTGTGATTTTCCTTGGTGTTGTTTATTTCCCCCATTTTCCCATGAAAACTTTGCCCAAGAATTCTGTGTATCGGCTCGGCCCCCCTGTGCCCCAAACAGGGAGTCAGACGTAAAAAAAAACCCCAAATCCTGTTCGTAGTTCTTTTAAAAAAATTTCTGGGGTTGGTACCATGCCCCTTCAGTTCATAAACACGTTTATTTTTTTTAAAAAAATTTTTTTGATAGGGGTTTTGGCGCGTAGATTATTTTTCAAAAATCAACGAAAAATTTTTTTTCCCGTTTCCAATTTTTGAACGTTTGTTTTTTTACAGGTTGAGCAAAAAAATTTAAATTAAGCTTACAAAAATCCTCCCTTTTATTACAACAGTTTATTTTGGGAAAAAAGGGCCCAAAGAAAATGGGAGGAATTTTGAGAGAAAGGATACGAGAATGGAAAAAAGAGGGCGTTAAAATTATTTAAAATTTAAAATCCTTTTACAAACCACACGTATGGGCGACCGGGTTTTAAAATCCCTTTTTAAAAAGGGCCCAAACCATATGCCTGCCAATTTAAGGGGCCCTTTTGTCTGCTTTATTCGGCTAAACCCGTGGGGCACCCACGGTCGTGCGTCCTTTTGGTTTTGGAAAAAAGGTTTTCGTGTCTTTTAAAATCTGTGTTACTTTCATCACCAAAAGGGAGGCACACACACAACACAAACACCCCACCCCACACACACACCACACCCCACCACACACACACGCACGCAAGCACGCGCGCACGCCCCGCACACCCCACATACCCCACACACACACTCACACACACCACACCCCACACACAAAACCCCACACACAAACCCACACGCACGCGTGCGCCCCAACACCAACACAAAACACTCATCACACCACACAACACCACACCCCACACACACACACGCACACCACACACAACACTCACCCCACCACACACCCACCACACGCCCCGGCGCGCGCGGCGCGCAAAACCAAAACCAAAACCACACACACCTCACTTTACACACACACACACACACACACACAACACAAACACACACTCCCACACCACACAAACACCAAACACCACACACCACCAAGCACGCACACACACACACACACCAAAAAAAACACCACGCGCGCGCACACCCCACACACACAACACCGCCCCGCGGCGCCCCGCGCGCCACACCACACCCAAAACAGGGGAACCCCACGCACACACACCCCCACACTCCCACGCACGCACGCGCGCGCGCACCCCACCACACACACAAACCCAACACCCCCACGCACGGGACGCACGCACGCCACACACACACACACACCCACACACACACACACACCTCACACACACACAACACAAAACAAACCCCGAATCCAACGCACCCCCCCCCCCCCCAAAAAAAAAAAAAACAAAAAAAAAAAAAAAGCCAGTGAAGGGTAGGGGAAAAGATGAAAGTTTCCGTAAAGGGAAATTAAATTTTCTGTGAAAAAAAAAAAATTTTTGGGGGTAATAAAAACTAGGCCTTTTGCTTAAGGAAACCCTTTAAAGATAGGGGGGGGGGGGGGTCAAGATGTGTCAATAGTCAGAGTGGGCAGCTCTTTTAGTTAAATAAAAAAAGCATAGTCCCGTCAGGGAGCTCCGAATCGTGGGGGAAAAAAGCCTTTACTTATTTCTCCCAGGATTTCAATCTCCCCCTGATTTTTTCAAAAAAGTAATTATATGTGTTGAAACGGTTAAAAAGTGGGGGGAAAAAAAAGTGCCGGCTGGGATCCTCCGCCAATTTTTACCCATGAACCCCGCTTTCACTCAAATCATAACACACACACACAAACCAAAAAACCCCAAACCCCACACACACACGCACGCACGCACGCCCGCGCGCACACACACACACACACACAAACCACACCACACACACCAAAACCCCACACACACACCACACACGGTGGCGTTAAACCGGATTTCGAAAAAGTTCGAAACGTGTCCCTTCCTGAAAGGGGGTATTGCAGGCTAGTGCAAAAACCCCCTGTGTTTTCCCCCCCCCCCATCTGCCTCCGGGGTTTCCTTCCCTCCAACCCCCCGTCCCCAAAATCCAGCTAAAAGCCCCCCCCCCCCCCCCCCCTTCCCTGCCTCTCCCCCCTTCAACTGGTCTTCGTTTGCGGGCCGCGTGAGCGTGAGGGGTTTGGGGGTGCGTAGGGTTTTTTATGTTTTTCGTTGGAGAAAAAGATCCAGTTACAAAAACAAACCCCCTTTCAAAAAAGAATCAACAATCAACAACAAAAAATCGGTTAAAAGTGCCCCAGCAGCGAAAAAGCCCAAAAAAGGGGGGCCCTTTTTAAAACAGTCTCGTTTTTTTCTTTTAACGGGCTGTCCGGATATTGTGTTTTGAAAAAAGAACGTGTTTAAACATGATGCAGACAGTCTTTAAACGAGAAAAAAAGGGAAAGGGGAAAGGGGGACCTGACTGTGATTTTATGGGGGGGGGGGGGGGGGGGGGGGGGGGGGGGGGGGGGAAAAATACGGGGAAACAAAAATGAGATCGGAAAATTTTGAGTGATTAAAAAAATTTTTTTTTTGTCTGCTGAAAGGCGTTATACGGAAAACTTTTAAAACGGGACGGCAGTACATATTTTGTGTCAGCTAAAAAATTTTTTTGGGATGCAATAGACCAATTTTACGAAACTTAAGAGGCGATATTTTCCTGTTGTTTTACGGATTTTTTAAAAAAACTTTTTTGGAAATTTGTTCTTCACAAAAAAAAAAAGGGGCTCAAATTTTTAGGGTTACAGGAAAAACGGGGAATTTTTCAATCGTGGAAAAAAATTTCTATTAAAAACCCAAAAATAAAATTTAACCCCCAGGAGAGCTTTTTCAAATTCTGGGGAAAAATTCGAATTTGTACCCTGAAAAAATTTTTAAAAGGGGGGTAGCCTACACATGGCCCCCGTTTTTTTTTCCCCCGAATTTTCACAAAAATTTGGCTTATGATAAAAGTTTTTTTTTTTCGTATTTTAAAAAAGACGTATAATCTCAGTACACATTGAACAATTATGAAGTATTCCCAATTGAATTTTGATTCTTTGTTAAAAGATTAAACCCAAAGCTTTTTATTTAAGTGCTATAAGGAAAAATACAATTCATTGGTTGAAAAATCCTTACAAAAACTTTTGTCACGAAAATAAAAATTTTTTATTTCCAGTTTCAGAATGCCCCAAGCGAAAATGCAGCTGTTACTTTTGGACAGTGAACCAAAGCGGGGAAAAAGAATACAGTTCTTCGGCGACTAGTGCCGGACTAGGGCAGATTGTTGGTCAGGGCTTAACTGTCCGAAGAGAAAATTTTCTCTGGCCTTGTTGGTGTTTTTCAGCGTTTTTGGCGGCCTCCCGCAAGATTTGTACTTATGGGTGGCTTTTTACTCGTTAACAACATTGGAAACAATTTAAATGCCGGCACTTGTATCTTTTTTTTCTTTTGTTTTATTTGAAAGTAGGTATAGCGGTTTCTTTATGGTTTTTAAATTTCTTTGGTTTTGTGTTATATTGACACTATCTGATCTCTCTCCTCTTCTCTTCTCTGTATGTGGTGTGGGTGTTGTTTGTGTGTGTGTTGTGGGGTGTGGGTCCCGTGCTGCTCATGTGTGTGTGTGTGTGTGTGTATGGTTCGTGGTGGTGCGTGTGTGTGTGTGTGTGTGTGTGGGGTGGTGTTTGTTTGGTGGTGTTTTAAATTTGCAGTAAAATTTGTAAAAACATGAAAAAAAGATTTTTAAAAGCGAATATTTTGCATAAAGTAAGTCGAAATGGGGTTGTTTTGACTTTATGTATTTTTTACTTCTTCCAAGATGTGTCTCATTTTCATTTCTCGGTTCACCGCTCTTTTTTTTTTTTTTTTTTTTTTTTTTTTTTAAAATTGAGACAAAAATTAACAGTGATGATATGATTTTTTGAATTGATTGGGTGACAAAACTTTTTCTAAACACAACACACAAAAAACACACACACACACACCCACCCCAGGGTGCGCCGCGCACCCCCGCGGCACACCACCACAACCACACACAACACCCCACACACCACACCACACAACACACCAAAACGGGGATTGGCAAAGGAAAATTTTTCAAACCCCGGAAACAGATTCCAAATGCAGTCCTTTTTTGATGCATCCGTGTAACCCGATTCAAAAACCCTGTCACGAGGATGAACGACTTGTGACAAACCCAAATAAAGTGCCGGATCGTGGATTTGGGCAGGTGTTGGAAAGTTGATTCCGCCCATCTAATATGATTAAAAAAAAAAAAATCCGTATTTTTCTGAAAAAAGGAATCCTTTCGCATAGCAATAGAAATTAATACTCTCACTCCATTAGACGTTACTGTAGAAAAAAACGTTGTTTAGTAGGTTTATGGCCCTTTTGTTGGTTTATTTTGTCACATTGAGATCTGTAGTTTAGTTTACTACCTAAAAACCGTGGAAAATGATACGTCAAGCGCTGGTACATTTTAGACAATCGAAATGGATCCCCCCAGAGTTCCTTGAATCTAGTAACGCACGCATTTGATATTTGAGAACGTCCCATTCTATATCAGCTGGTCAATTTTTCCCTGAAGTCCCCATTTGAGCCCGACATATTTTGAAGCAAGCGCGAATCAAAAAATGAAGTTGAAAACTTTTCCCTCCACGTAATCCCCTCCTCTCATGTGCAAGAAAAATACAATGTTTGTCGGAAAAAGATTTCAAAAATGAGCAACCCCCTGTGTAATTACCGTGTATATTTTGAACAAAGGTGGACTCTAAAAAAGGCCAATTCTCACTTTTCTTTTATTCCAATTACTGAAAATTGAAATATTTCGTGAATGGTGGATTCCAACGGGCGATTCCAATGACTTTCTTCCCAAATAACTCCGAAAATATGAATCCTAATCCCCGTTCGATTTGCTCCGGTGGTGATAATCTCTCAAGTGCCACAACTTCTGCGAAAAATGTAAATAAAAAACTAGGGGAAAACTGTCTTGTGCTGCTAATGTTTTTAAGCCAAAAAATTTTTTTGCAGCATGGTATGCCCGTTTTTTGGGTTAGAATAACAAACGATGAGTTTTGTTGCGGGTTAAAAAAAACAAAAAAAAAAAAACAAAAAACCAAAACAACAACAGACAAACAAACAAAAAAAACCGCTCCGCGTTCGGACAGGACGGCAAAGTAGCCTTAAAAAGAAATCAAAAGCGGGATGGGTTAGGGTCAGGGGGGATAGGTTGGGGGTGGGTTTTTGTAAAAAAAAGGGCATTTTAAAATTTTCGCTTAAACCCTTCATTTTAAGCTGTGGGAAACCCCTGAAATTCTGTCTTTTTAGAAAAACCCCTTTGTTTTGAGTATAGAGCCTTTTTCATCCCCTTTTTGGACTGTCCCACAAGGAGCCCCCCAAAAAATCAAAGTCCGGGGGTTTTTTCACAAAAGGATGAAATCACACTTTGAAAAAAAAAGAAAAAAAAAAGAAGAAAAAGTACAACTAAACCCCAATTTCTTGTAAGGGGGTGACACTTGAGTCAAAAAACAAATACTACCAGGTCCGTTTAGCCGCTCACGATTTTCCCTTTGTCACCAACATGTCGTCTAAGGCATGCAATGACCGTACAAGAAAAAAAACCATCTAGAGGATCATTAGCCACGACAAACATATATTTTCCCCGACCCCGTCTTTTTTCCCGTTCATTTCAGCCATGTTGAGGTAAAATTAAAAAAAAAAAAAACCCGAAGTAGAAAAAACCTAAAAAAGGTAAAATCACTTTGGGAAGAGTTTGCAAGAAAAGAAAAAAAAAAAAAAAAAAAACTAGGAGCGGCAAAAAAAAGGTAAGAAAGGTATGGAGAAGGTAAAAAAAGTTAGAAAAAAGGGGGGGAAGATACAAAAGGAAAGGGAAAAAAAGGTAGGGGAAAGAAAAAGGAAGGTAAGAAAGAATGAAAGCATGAATGGAAATGCACGAAGTAAACGTATAAAAAAAGCCCGGAAACGTGGGAAAAAGGCGAGAGAAAAAAATCTGAAGTTTGGGAAAGGTAAGAAAACGTGAAGAAAAAGCAGGGAAAAAAAAAAGCAAGTAAAAGAATGAACAGGCAAGGAACAGTATACAAAAAAAAAAACAAAAGACGAAAGGAAAAATTAGAAATAGAACATGTGATTAAAAGTGGAAAAAGGGCAGTCAAGAACAAACACGCAAAGAAGAGAGCACTTCGAGGGGAAAATAAGAAAAACGTAAAGAAAAAGAAAAAAAAAAAAATGAAAAGATAGGAAAAATAAGGAAATGTGAGAAAAAGGTAGAGACGAGGGCAATAAAAACACGTTTAAAGGGAAAAGGGGAAAAGGAAAGGAAAAAGAAAACAGTGAGGGAAAAAGGAAAGGGGAAAACAAAAAGGAAAAATAAAATGACCAGGAAAAAATTTTGCAAAGGGAAGTGAAAAAAAAAAAAAAAAAAAAAAAAATATACAGAAAAGTACTGAAAGTACGGAAAAAATGAGAATGAGAAAAGGTGAAAAAAATTTTGGGAAAAGATGCGGGAACGTAAGAAAACGTAAAAAAAAATAAGGGGAAAGGTAGGAAAAAGAAGGTACCCCCAGTCAAAAATAAAAAAGGGTTTTGAAAAAAGGTAAAAAAGCGAAAAAGAAAATAGATGGAAAAAAAAATACAAAAGTGAAAAGGAGTAAGGATAATTATAAAAAAGTGGAAAGAAAAAGAAGACATAAAAAAAATTGGGGAAAAAAGGGCCCAAAAAAAGAGAAACTTAAGAAAAAGTGGGAAAAGGTGAAAAAAAAGTAAAAGAGAAAAAGCAAGAAAAGGTGGGAAAAAAAAATAGGGGAAAATAGGAAAACATAAAGAAAGTTTTTCCAAAGATAAGTAACTAAAAAAAAAGTAGAAAAATCAAAAAAAGTAAAAAGTGTGAAAAAAGTTAGAGCCCCTAATGAAAAATGGGAAAAAAGGGGAAAGTTAAAGCACGCAAAGTCAAATAAAAGGGGTTGGGGAAAAAAAGAAAAAAAAGAAAAAAAAAGACGTGAAAAAAATAGGGAAAAGATATGGAAAAATAAGAACGCGCGGAAAAATAGGAAAGGTAGTGGAAAAGAAAGGAAAAGGAAGGAAAGAAGGGAAAAAAAGAAAAGGAAGAAAAGGCGAGAAAAAAGGAAAAGGAAAAAAAGGAGAGTGTGAAAAGGTAAGGGACCGTAAGAAAAAACGAGAAAAACAAGATGCAAAGCTATAAAATCTCCCAGTTTTTTTTGAATCGCGTGAATTTCAGGCATGTTACTATGAAAAACTATATTCCCCGTCGTTTTTAGATCCCAAAACTGTTTTAAAATCCGTAAATACAGTATTTTTATAGTTTTGCAAATTTAAAAAAAAAAAAGCGTCCAATAAACATGCGTCAAATGTATTTCGTCATGAGAATTCCCTAAGAAGAAAGCCCTTTTGGGCCCTTTTTGCCGTTAGTAACGGTATTTTGGTAAAATAAACATCGGGATCTCCGTGACCATAATGAACATACCCAAAATTTTCAGAAAATGGCCAGAAATTTTGTCGGAGCGGTGGAAAAACCCTTTTGACCACGGACAGACGCAGACACCCGACAGCATTTTTCGCTCCCATTGTAAAATACTCCTGTTCTTTAAAAACTGGGGAGTACAAAAATGATTTACAGTAAAATGAGGGAACGATATCGCAGTTGGGAAAGACGTTCCGCTTTCCCAAGTGGCTATTCTAGCGAAACTGTGCATTTGTTTTGTTTGTTTTTTTAAAATTGTTGTTTGTTTGTTTTTTTCGCCGCGCAGTGGTGCAGGAGCGGAAGGGGCGTCCTGCAACCGCCCTGCGCTGCTAGCTGTCCGTCCGGCCCAATTCCGTAGGGTGTCCGGATGCCCTCTTCTCCGTCACTGTGCCCTACCACCGCCCGTTCCCTTTTCCGTGGTCAGCAGTCAGAGGGAAGAGAGGAGACAGGGAGGAGAGAGAGAGGAGAGAGGAGAGAAGACAGACGGAAGACAGAAGACGACATGACAAGAATAACATTTTTCTAAAGGCCATAGCCCCCTTGAAGGGGGGTGTAAAAAAAAAAAAGGTCTGAATGTGTATTATTAAGTTAAATGCAACTTCGTCTGTTAAAAGCTTTGTTCAATATAACACGAGTTGCTTTCATACTGTCATTTCTTTAGACATAAACTTTTCTTAAATATTTGTTACGAAGCCCCGAGAAAGTGGACAAAAGGCACAAGAAAAACACTAGGTTTGACCTCTTAGGTCTTCTTCAGGCAAGATACAAAAAAAATAGGGCAACAAAAATTCACTTAGCTTAAAGTTTGATCGCTTCAGATTTCAGCGCAAGGAAAGCCGTGAATGGAACAAAGATGCTCATAACATTCCATGATTTCGAAGTGGGAAAATCTTTTTTGCCCACTTTTGAGTTAAAGATGTCTTCTTAATTCAGCGAAAAAAAGCTTAGCAGAACTTTGTCCATAAAAGCTGCTTATCGCATTATTCGGGTATTTAAGATCCCTTACCAAAATTTTAAACAAAAGCTTTAAAAAGCCAAGAAAAAAAAAAATTTGGGAAAAAAGCCTGTAAATCCTTTGCATAAAAGCATCAAGGAACTATACAACAATTACCCCCCAATTTTCTTATCATGGGTGTAGGAAAAAGTTCTCGAAGGAAACTAAAAACGGTTTTTCATTTTTCTGCCTTAAACCACCCACAATTTTGTTTTCGCGTTGGGTTTCTCCGGGCGCTCCCGTAAATCAGCTATTAAGCCTTTATAACGGTTGTGTTCTTTTCCCTGAGCGTGTAGGTACAATCTGGGTTTTTTTTTTTGTTATTAAAACCAAAATTTTTGATCATGTCTCCAAAGGGATTCTCAAAAACGAAAGAAAATTTATTTTAACTACTGTATGTATATCACATTCAATCCCGCATCAAGCTGTTTGCTGATGAAAGGCATGGCCTCGCAACAAAGAATTTCGAGGGGCCCTGCATATTGTAACTTGCTTAGAAAAAATACATTTTGGGAAAAAGCGCTTGGATTAGATTCAAAGGGAAAGATAGAACTGTTTAACTTTTTCTCGTGGAAACAACGCGTTTCTCCCTTACTTTGGAACGTAAATTTAAAATTTAGAGAAAAACATAAAAATCTTGGTGTCTCGCGAAGTGCTGTAAAAGGCAACCAGATCAAAAAATCAATAACAATTTTAATATGATTTCTTGCCAAAAACCCAAACATTGCAAGCTATACAGAACCTTTAGAAATTATGTAAAAAATATCTATGCTACAGATTTTGACTTGGGATTTGTAGGGATATTTGTACAAATGTAAATCAAATCTCAGAAAAAAACTGCAATTTAAAAGCATAAAGAGCGAAAATGAGCTTTGTCCTAAAAAACTATCCCGGGGAGTCAGGATTCTGTACAATAAAAAAAGAAAGAATGGCATAAACTAATACTTTCCTTTACAGGGTTAATGGTTTCTGTCTGATTATTAACGGTTCTTGTTTCGAATGATGTCGGCCCGAAACCCTTAGTATAGACAAAGACTTTATGATGTTCCAAATACAAACTGAACTCTGTCGTAATTCCTTAACCCCCATAAAACAAATTCAAATTTTTTTTTATGACTATGATAAAAAGCAGTTCTTGAAAATTAAACCGTTGATGTGCTGACGTTTTAGTCCCTAAGGATTTTATTTTAAAAGAACGGAAGGAACAAATCTTTCACTGCGATTTTGTTCCAGGAAAAGAGTCTGAGCAACGTATGTTAATCCCAGTTGAAAAATAACCCCTTTGTCCCCAGGTAGGAAAGAGAAACGCCTGGCATAATTATTAGTGTAAACATTTAAAATGGCCGAGCAAACAAAATTTCAACATTTGGCTACCCCCAAAAGACACCCACTTCAAATCCGCTGAATGGAAGTTAGATCCCCGAAATGGTGAAATTTTTGGGGTTTAAACAGTTCTCGATTCATTTTTTTTGTCAAAAACTTTTAACGGTTAAAAATATTCTCTAAGAAATACATGGCTGTTGTTATTGGTACTGTTACGTGTGATGGTATTTTCTTTGAAATGTTCGATCCTAAGAATTTTGATAGTGAAGTATTCCCGCCCCCTCTCATTTGTCTTTAAACTTTTTTTCAACTTGCCGTTTTTTTTCTTTCCTTTTTTTTTTTAAATTAAATTTTTGCTTTCATTTTCATTTTTCCCAGCTTTTGATGTGGTTTGATCTGTGAATTGAATTAAAAAATTTCACTTCTTCGTTGATTTTTTTTCTTATTATTTTTTCCCGGTGACGTTAGGCATGGAAAACACGTTTAAAAGCCGTCACATCTAGAAGAAGTGCAATGTGGGGTCACGCGTCAGCTTTAAGCCTCTGTGATGGTCAGTGCTTTTTTTCAGTTAATGAACTGTTGTTGTTAAAGATTTTTTAAACACAGCTTTTTTCCCATAAATTCAAAACCCCTTTCCTTTAAACCCAACAAAAATACTTTAGTCTTTCTTTTGCACACACGTTTTACCAAGATCAAACTTTCCCCCCGCTTATCAACAAACCATGAGAAACAAGGGCCCACGAAGGGGCTGCTTATGCCACTAAAAAGGGGGTTTAAAAACAATGTAACTTTTTTGCTTCCCACAAAAAGGGCCTTTTTGATCGCACAAAAAAGGGGGGTCGATGTTTTAAAATCAGAATGCAAACGTTCAACAACAAAAAACAAATATTTATCCGGGAACAGCTGGGTCCAGGTCGGGCGCTTGACGGGTTTTTAAAGGCAAACGCTGTAAAAACCCACCCACTTTACAGTATTACATTATACATCGAATGTAGCTGAAATAGTAGTCATCTCTAAAAGAAAATGCAACCCGGAATTGGCGTTGTGGGTGCGCGTCGTTCGAGAATCAACTCCATTTTTTTCAAGCGGTATAACCCAAACCCATTTTTTTTGTCAAAATATACCAACCCCGGCTTTGCTTTAGAAAAAATTTTTTTTTTTTTTTTTGGTCCCCCCTCTGCGAAAATTCGAGGCAGTGCCCCCACCCCGTCATTCCGACCCCCGTCCCGCCACACCCCGGTGGCCCCCGCCGCACCCCCGGCCCGGCATCCACAGGAGTAGTCAATGTCAAAGGTCAAGAGGAAAAAAAACGGAGGAGACACTGACTGCTGCCGAGTATTAGTGGTGTTCATGGCGCCGTTTGATCTAACTCGCGGAACCACCTACTAACCCCCTCTGACGACAATAATTGCTTAGTTCGGACCCGGCGTGGTGAGCTCCCCCTCCGGGGGGCGCCCCCAGTCCGCCCAACGCAGCCCCCGGACTTGCCGACCGGTGACCCCCGGCCAAAACCCAAGGCACGAGTGGAGAAGAAAACGAAATTGGGTCAATCAGAGAGGGCATAAAGGGGCCCCACAAAATTTGGGAAAATTTTTTTTTTTCCATGCTGATCGATGGAATGGGATCCCCAAGATGATGCCACGGAATTCCCTCGGTTGAGCTAATGCAGGGCTGTTTTACGTTCCTTTAAATTAACCCCGGCGTAACCCCCCGGAGATACGGGCACCTGCAGTGTTGGTCAGGAAATTTGAGCACATCTCAGAAAACGCATCCATTAAGGGGTGAAAACTCGACTGTGTGGCCCCGTCTTCCCAACTGGTCCCAGCAAAATCATTGGGTAGGAGCCGGTCGGGGGAGAAAAAACCCCATGTGATGGGATTCGAACCACGACCCCCCAGCCGGGAGTCCGCACGTAAACTTGCCCGGGGGGTGGGGGTTACTTGCTTTGTAAAATATTTCTGTGCACGGTTGATTGAATAAAAAACGTGTCCCCGTTGATTTGTTAAAACAAAGGGGTTTAAACTGAAAATTTTAACACGTTCTTGAAAAATTTATTCACAAGCCCAATTTTTTCCGTCCAAAAAAGGTTTTAAGGATTGCACAGCAGAACGCAGTCCCCTTTTTTTTTCAGTGTTTTGTCGTCCCTTTTGGTCCGTATGGTGGCACTTTCTAGTAGATCTTTTTGTTGCCTGTTCACTTGGTGGGTTTTCATGGTAAAATTTTAACCTACTTGAAGTTAGTTGCAAAAATGAGGTGAAGTAGGCGAAATTTAAAACAAATTTTGATTTTAAAAGGTATTTTAAAAAACTTGCCCAAATTTAATAGACAAAAAGAATTACAAAAAAACGAACCGTTTCATCTCTTGGGTCTTGTTCAGGGAAGACAAAAAAAATCGGACAAAAGGAATGAAGAACTGCATTTTCTTGTACGCTGTTTCAAGGTCATTCGCGCCCAAAATTTAATAGTAGGTGATTTTCGTTTCATTTTCGCTGTTCTGGGTTGATCATTTTCTGAAAAAACTAAGAGGTCAAATGCGTGTGTTTTTGTCTTCGTATTTGTTTGTCGTGAAATGGCGAGTTTTCAATACCTTTTAAAATTACTGTGGGGGTGTTGGGTCCCCTTTACCAAATCCCGTCCACAACCGCTGTGCGCAGACCCCTTCTTGCGGAAAAGAAACGAAGTGTTTCGGCAGTTTGTTTTAGTGCAGGACTGTGTCTTCGCTAATCCCCAAAAACCCCCCTCGAGGCCCGTGACCGAACTGCCCCGGGCAAAGCGCCGCCCTGCGCAGGGAAAAAGGGGGCGGACCCCGGGAATCGGTGGGCGGGGTCCGTTCTTCCGGCAAGACGAGGGCGGTCAGCCCCCAAAAGTCATGGGGGCTTTTGTGTGTATTAATGGTCAGTCCCTTTTTGTTTTGGTTTTTCTTAGTGGGGCAGTTCCTTTATGGGGTGTCTTTTGTGGTCAGTTCCTTTATGTGTGTTTAGTGGTCAGTTCCTTTAAGTGGTCCCTTTTTGGTCGTACCTTTGTGTGTGGGCTTTAAAGGTCAGTAAATTTGTGTGTGTCTTTGTGGTCAGTACCTTTAAAGTGTGTCTTAATTTGGGCCCGTTCCTTTGTGTGTTTTCTTTAAAAGGTCGTTCCTTTGTGTGTGTCTTAAACGGTCGTAAACCCTTTTTGTGTGGGCTTTGTGGGGCAGTACCTTTGTGTGGGTCTTAATGGTCCGTACCTTTGTGGGGTCCCTTAAACGGTAGTACCTTTGTGTGTGTCTTAGTGGTTTAGTACCTTTGTTTTGTGGGTTTAAAGGGTCAGTACCTTTGTGGGGTTTTTCTTTTGTGGTCAGTTCCTTTTTTTGGGTTTTTCTTAGTTGGGAGTCCCCTTTTTGTGGGTCTTTGTGGTCAGTACCTTTTTGTGGTCTTAATGGTCAGACCCCCTTTTTGGGTGTCTTAATGGTCAGTACCCTTTTTGTGTGTCTTAACGGTCAGTCCTTTGTGTGTGTTTTTAATGGTCAGTACCTTTGTGTGTGGTTAATGGTCAGTACCTTTGTGGGTTTTCTTTTTGGTAAATTCCTTTGTGTGTGTCTTAACGGTCAGTTCCTTTGTGTGTGTCTTAGTGGTCAGTTCCTTTATGTGTTTTCTTAACGGTTTCAGTTCCTTTGTGTGTGGCTTAATGGTCAGTACCTTTGTGTGGGGGCTTAATGGTCAGTACCTTTGTGTGTGTCTTAAGGTCAGTACCTTTGTGTGTTTCTTAGGGGTCCAGTTCCTTTATGTGTCTTAATGGTCAGTACTTTTGTATGTTTTCTTAATGGTCAGTACCTTTGTGTGGTCTTAATGGTCGGTACCTTTGTGTGTGTCTTAATGGTCAGTACCTATGTGTGTGTCTTAACGGTAGTACTTTGTGTGGTCTTAGTGGTAAAGTTCTTTTTGTGTGTCTTACGGTCAGTACTTTGTGTGTGGCTTAATGGTCAGTACCTTTGTGTGTGTCTTAATGGTCAGTACCTTTGTGTGGTCTTAAGGTCAGTACCTTTGTGTGTGTCTTAAAGGTAAAGTACCTTTGTGTGTTTCTTAGCGGTCAGTTCCTTTATGTGTTTTAAATGGTCAGTACTTTTGTATGTGTCTTAAGGCCCAGTACCTTTGTGTGTGTCTTAATGGTCGTACCTTTGTGTGTGTCTTAATGGTCAGTCCCTTTTTTGGGTGTGTCTTAATGGTCGTACCTTTTGTGTGTTTTTAATGGTCAGTGTCTCTATGTGTGTATTAATGGTCAGTGTCTCTGCGTGTGTATTAATGGTCAGTGTCTCTGTGTGTGTATTAATGGTCAGTGTCTGTGTGTTTTATTAATGGTCAGTGTGTGAAAGTAATGGTCAGTGTCTCTATGTGTATATTCATGGTCAGTGTCTGTGTGTATGTATTAATGGTCAGTATCTCTGTATGTGTATTTATGGTCAGTATTCTATATGCGTATGAATGGTCCATTTGATCCCACAAAAATCTTGTTTCTGCTTTCATTTCTATCCAGACTTGATTACTGTGATTCTCTTCTTGCTGGCTGTCCACCAGAATCTTTCAGTTGTCTCCAGAAAGTACCCAAAACAATGCTGCTCGTTTTGATTCTTAGACAACCCAGATCTTTTAATGTCACTCCCCTTTCTTCTTTCTCTTCACTGGCTGCCCGTCGAAAAACGAATTAGACTACAAAACTGTCTTACTCTGCTTTAAATCTTTGAATAGCTTGTTCCTTCCTACCTTTCTGTTCTCTTCATTCTATGTTCCCTTTCCAGGCATTTACGTTCTTCTACCGACAACCTCTGCTCAAATCCTCGATTTCGAATAAAACCATGGCGATTCGCTCTATTTCTTTTCGGGTCGGTTTCTGGGAATAAACTCCCTTTATCTTTGCGTAGTTCAAACTCCTGTCTTCCTTCAAGGATCTCTAAAACAAACCTTTTGGCCTATCAATAGCAGTTCTTTCTTCCCCCTTTCCCCTTTACCATCAACTAATTCTGCGACTTGTGTATATGTTGCGTGTGTGTGTGTGTGTGTGTGTGTGTGTGTGTGTGTGTGTGTGTGTGTGTGTGTATGTGTGCGCGCGCGCGCGCGCGCGCATGTGTGTGTGTGTGTTGTTGTGAGACCAGTGTGTGTGTGTGTGTGTGTGTGTGTGTGTGTGTGTGTGTGTGTGAGCATGCACCCTTTCTTCTTTAAACCCCTCCCCTTCACAACCTGCCTCCTTGAAGCGGCATGTGGGATCAAAAAACTCGAAGGTTTTGAAACTATCGTTGAAGCACTCGTCTGTTCGACACTGACTGGCGGATCGCACAGGTTCAAACGTTTCATCTCAACTGTACGGACGAAAGGCTCGTGTGTCAGCAGCTGAACGGTCGGGTTCAACTGGATGCGAAGTCCGTTTCAGATGTACGTTTACTATGACAGACGCTCGTTTGGGATCGGGTTCGACCGGTGCTTCCGAAGCGTACGGGCGGGGAGGCTCGTGTGTCAGCCGCTTTACGCGGCAAAGGACCATCGCCAGTCGATCATGAAGAAGGCCGCCTGGCGGCTCTGAAGACAGACCTTTGGGCGGGAAGCGAAGAAAATCGAAGTCCTCCGTCGGCCAACCAACGCCACAAAGTGAACCGGATTTCACACGGAACCAGAACTGAGAGAGGAACAGGACGACAGCCGTATCCGGAACCAGACACAAAATTAATACAACTGCCAACGGCAAACTACTGCCACGAAAAATTCAGAACTTCGGTCTGCGATTATACCTGTCTTTAAGGGCTCCGGCCAATAGGACGTAAATTTCACCTTCGACTTCAATGCATTATTCTTGGGGGAGTGGACTTTCGCCTGCAGACATCATACCAAGGACTGCCGCCCGTGGAATTCCTTCCCGCGGTGACTCTTCTCACACAACAGGACTAATGTCCTTTTACTGTTATCATCTGTGTGTGTGTGTGTGTGGTGTGTGCGTGTGTGGTGTGTGTGTGGTGTGTGTGTGTGTGTGTGTGTGTGTGTGCGTACGTACGTACGTACGTACGTACGTACGTACGTGCGCGCGCGCGTATGTGTGTATGTGTGTGTGTGTGTGTGTGTGTGTGTGTGTGTTAAAGTGACTTGCACGGTTTCTGTCATTATTATTTCTTTAAGGAATCCGTGCTTTGGATTCCAGTCAGTGCTGATAGACATGGCTCTGCATTTAGTGTAAACAGCGAAACCGAAAAAAAAAAAACCCAAGAAAAAGCAGATGATGATGTAAAATAAGGCTGGACGCCCGCTGGTTGCAGAGAACTTCTTCGTGGACATCTGCTCGGTGAATGGAGAGTAAGGGGGGAGGGCCGAACGCTCTTCCCATGCTGGCGGGGGGCCGGTTGGCGGAACCCGCGCGGAGGCGGCGTGTGCGGTGCACGGCGGAGAGCTTTACGCTGGCCTACCCCCAAAACACCATCGCCGTCTTCGTCGTCGACTGGGGGCTCAACATGCTGAGAGAGGCTCACTGCTCCAAGGTGCTTTCTGGCTTAGAGGTTTCACCCTTGTGGGGTATGCCTGAAGGGGAGGGGAGGGGTGGGGGTGGGGGAACGGGGAAGGGAAGGAGGGGGTGGTTTTTGTTTTAGTATATGGATTCAGCCCCATTTTGTTGTTGTTGTTGTTGAAATTTTCCTTCTTTCTCACTCTCAATCTTCTTTGACTTAGTACTCTCTCTCTCACTCTCTCTCTCTCTCTCTCTCTCTCTTTTCTCTCTCTCTCTCTCAGACCTATTTACCCAAAATTTGACTTAGAGTATTCCAAATCCAAAATAAGAGTATTTTGCTACAAAATGGAATACTCCACCCATGAAAGCAATGGCAGCTAAAGGCATTGGGACGCGCCATCTCTGCCGCCCTGCACCACGACTTTTACTCATTTGTAATTGATTATGGATTACGGCTTTAAATTTTTTTAAATGAGAAAGAATACAAAATTGAAGCAATAAGATTGATCATGGGAACCACGAAGGATATACCAGTTTTGAAATATGCGGTACCTGCGTGACCTTCCTTCAATGGGAGGGAAGACACAAGCTAGAACAGGTGAAGGCATATTTCAGAGCACTTGAAAATTCCCAAAAACCCACTGCATGCAGCAGTCAAGGAAACAAAAACACATCGGTTAGGGGTGGAAAGTCATGGTTGGGACAGGCAGAAGACAATATACTGCCTGTGTGCCATTAAGCAGAACTCAAAGAAACGAAAGAATGAGGAAAAGTATCCAGAACACTTCAAAACACCTCTGCCAAATTGCCATCGCTCCAGAACTTGGAAAGACCCCTGTCGAGAATGGCCATAAGGCAAAAACAACGTAGATATTCATATGCAGGTAGGAAGACCTTGGCACAAAGATGATATTGTTTTATACTCTGATGGTTTTGTCACCAAAGGTAAGTCAGGCTGGGAATACACAGTAAAGCAAAATGGCCGAACTATCCGGGGAAAACAAGGGGCGCACACAGTTTAAAAATTTTTCAATTCTAAACACGGAGGTAGAAGCAGCGACACAAGCATCCACTGGCTATTGATTAACATGTCAATTTTTTTTTGAAAACGATGTAAACTGGTGATGGGTGGAGAAAGTGTGCATGTTTGTCTAAAGTGACAACAGTCCTCTGTTTTGAAACTGTTTGCCCATGAAAATTTTTTAGCATTTTTGTTTCATTCAAATGCTTTTCTGGCCTTCTTCCTTGCGCTGAACTCTGAAGCGATCTGAAGCGATCAAAGCTAAGGAATTTTCGTTGTTTTATTCGTTTGTTTCCCCACTGAGGAAGACCTAAGAGGTCGAAAACGCGTTGTGTTTTGTCTTGTGACTCGTTTGTCCACGTTTCTCTGGGGGGTTCGCTAACATTTATTTAAGATTTGTTTAGATTTCCGCCTGCCCGTCGTCTCACTTTGCAACTAGATCTTTCTTTAAGATTTTTTTTTTTGTGCACTGGGACGATAAATTGAAAGGAATGCTTCGCACCCTCAGCCGAGTGTAGTTTCACCAGCCTTGCAGACATCTGGGGGGTTCATCATCCGTTTTGAATTCCATGTAATGCGTATGACTTGTTGCTGCTGTTTGTTTGTTGTTTTGTCCCCAAATTCGGACTTTTTGACGCTTAAGCGTTCACTGCCCTGAAAAAGACCCCTGTGCGGCCAGTTGACCTGTAATGATGATGTATAAAGGATTGCCGACCTCGTCAGAAATCCCTGTGGATCAGTCTTTAAAACCATTGTGTTCCTTTCTTTGTTCTACAATGTGTTGAAAAAACATGAACTTTACCGTCGCCACCCTTCCCTCCATCCCCCCATTTTTTTTTCAACAATTTATGCACGCCTTTTCGCCCCCCGAACCCGACGGTTTTTTTCCGTTTTCCCTTTTTTCTTCTTTCTTTTTGCATAAATATTTTTTATACAATCATTAGTCCCAAAAATAAATAGGTAAAGTTGATAAAGAAACCAACACACAGCCTGTTCCATTTTAATTCACTCTTAAACGTTACCTTTCACGTCGATCATCATGGGTCTCGTGACGTCATCGTGGGAAGTGGTCATGGCAGGCTGACCCTCACGCTGAAGTCAGGCCCAACGACACGTCACCTGGACTGCGGTCGAGCCGTGACCCCCGGCAGGCGTTCCCTTCGTGGCCCTGCTCAACCACAGCAACGTGGCCACGTGGAGCTGTTCTGCACAAGAAATTGCCGAGATCGTCTGGATTGGCTTGAATGTCAGTATTTTCTTTCTTTGTTTTTTTTTTATTTTGTTTTGTTTTGGGTTTTTCAAATTCTTTTACTTACAAAGAAACTCGTCGTCCAGTCTACTCCCCAGTCCTGTTTTATAGTATGCTCACGCTTCTTTTCTCTCCTTAATTCTGCGGTAAGTCTTTGGGGCGCCGCACTGGGGAAGGTTCACCAGGTCTCTTCAGTTCTGCGGATTTTGTGCCAAGGTTTGGGGCTCTTCAAAGTGGTTTCCCTGTCAAGTCTGTAACGTGGTCGGTCCATCTTTTTTTCCTTCTTGTTCTCCCCCCCCCCCCCCCCCCCCCCCAATCTCACTCCTTGAACAGTTCTTGGATGTCTGTTTAAGCAGGCTATTGGGATGTGTTACTGGTCTACCAACTTAGTTTTCTTTTCTTCACTTGACGGGCAGTAGGTCTTCAAAATGGTCCAGTGAGCTGCTTATTGGTTTGACATGCTTGGGTTTATTGGTAGGTTCAAAGTTTTATGACTGCGGACAGAAGTCCAGAACATGAAAATACATGTTGAAGCATTGATGAACGCACAAACTCCCGAAGTAACGTGGGCTTGGCCAGCTGGTTTTTCTTCAGGCACGACAAGAAACAAACAAACAAACAACCCGGGGCAATGAACATGAGGGGTGGATAAAAAACAAACGACAAGTGAACAAGTTCTCCATCACTAAGGAAAATGACTCAACTGGGGTGGGACTGGAGGAGGAGCGGAAAAAGGAGAGACAAATGGAAAAGGACGACGCTGAAAAAATAAAGATGAAATCCTTCACGAACAGCCGTGGGCATCATTAGGTTCCGTATTTGAGCAGTCACTGTTTATGCCCGACGAGGAGTCCCCTGGATCAGAACACTGGGAAGTCCGGTTCAGCGGTGGTGGCAGTCATCTCCCCGGTATCCAACAGGAACGAACGGCACCTGTAACGCTGTGGTGTTCCCCAAAACCATTTTGGGAAAACTTCACAGTTCCACGGACCACACAAAGCATGTCAGCTATATGAATTTACTGCGTTTTTTTTTTTTACCCTTTCTTTTTGAACACTATGCTGCTGCTGTACTACTATAAACTAACTACTTTTCTTCTGCTGCTGTGTACTGCTACTACTTCTACAACGACGACGACGACGGCAGCTACCCACTACTACTATACTACTACCCACATACGACGACGACGGGCCCACGACGACAACTATACACGACGACGACGGGCGACGACGAATACGATGACGACCCACGACGGACGACGACGACAACGGACTACTACTATTCTACTATTACGACGACGACGACGACGACGACGACTACTACTATACTATACTACTATTGCTACTACGACTTCTGCTACTACGACTACTACTACGACGACGACGACGACGACCAACGACTACTACTACGACTAGACTACTTAAATACTACTAGTATTGTCTGTTTCCAGCCAATGAAGTGGAGGAACATCGACTACTCCTATACTACTACTACTACTACTACGACGACGGTCGACTACTACTACTACTATGACTGATTACTACGACGACTACTACGTTTACGACTACTTAATACTATTACGACGGACGACGACGACTATTGCTACTACTACTACTGCTACTACGACTACTACTACTTTACGCGACGACGAGACTTTGCTGCTTACTACTACTAACTACTACTCACGACGACGACGACGCGTCTACTTACTACTACTACGACTACGACTACTACTCACCAACACTACTACTATACTATACTATTACGACGACGACGACGACTATTGCTACTACTATACTAACTACGGACTACTGCTACTACGGACTTCTGTACTACGACTACTACTACTACTACGGACGCGACGACGACAACGACTGCTACTATACGACTACGACTAGGACTACTACTAGTGTTGTCTTTTCCAGCCAATGAAGTGGAGGACATCAGACTATACTACCACTACTAGTACTATACTACTACTACTATACGCGACGACGACGGACTATGTATTACTCTTACTATACACTACTACTACCAGTGTTGTCTGTTTCCAAGCCAATGAAGTGGAGGACATCAGACTATACTACCATACTGTACTATTGTACTACTACTACTACGACGCGACGCGAGACGACTACTGCTACTACTACTTCTACTACTACTGTACTACTACTAATACTACTACTTAATACTACTACTACTTAATACTACTATACTACTTACACAGTGTTGTCTGTTTCCAGCAATGAAGTAGAGGACATTTCAGACTACTACTACACTTAGTACTACTTAGTACTTACTACTACTACGACGCGACGAGACGACGACGACGACGACTACTGCTATGCTATACTACTACTATACTACTTACTACTACTACTTCTATCCACCGTGTTGTCTGTTTCCAGCCAATGAAAGTGGAGGACATCAGACTACTACTACCATACTAGTACTACTAGTACTACTACTACTACGACGACGACGACGACGACTACTGCTTTCTACTGTATACTTTACTCTATACCACCGTGTTGTCTGTTTCCAGCAATGAAGGGAGGACATCAGGGCTATATACCACTAAACTACTACTACGACGACGACGACGACGACGACGACGACGACGACGACCGAGACGACAACTACTGCTACTACTAAAATACTACTACTACTACTTCTACTTCTACTACTACTACTACCAATCACCAGTGTTGTCTGTTTCCAGCAATGAAAGTGGAGGCATCAGACTACTACTACCCCTACTAGTACTATATACTACTACTTTCTACGACGACGACGACGACGACGACGACGACGACGGACTACGCTACTACTACTGCTACTATACTACTATACTACTACCACCAGTGTTGTCTGTTTCAGCCAAAAGAAGTGGAGGACATCAGACTGACTTGCGCCTTACAAGGCTTTCATGCCCCATTTCGGGACGATGAGATACAAGACGTGAACGGTACATGTGGTGTGTGTGTGTGTGTGTGTGTTTTGTGTGTGTGTGTTTTGTGTGTGTGTGTGCGTGCGTGCGTGCGTGAGTGAGTGCGTGCGTGTGTGTGCGTGTGTGTGTGTGCATGTGTGTGTATTTTTGTGTGTGTGGGGTGTTTTGGGTGTGTGTGTGTTGTGGTTTATTATGAGTGTATTTATATTTCTAATATGATGTACCAAATAACTGCATAAACAAATAAAAACTACAAACCACAGCAAAAAACAATCGGTTATTAGTAATGAGAATTATGATGATGATTGATGATGAAAGGACGAATGATAATAAATTAAGCCAATAATAATAAGAAGGAAAGAGAAGAGCAAGAATTGATTATGATCAGTATGGAAGGGAATAATGGATTGATGATGATTAATATAAATAATAAAATAATATGTAATAAAAAAACAACATATCAATGCTACTACTAGTGAACTGACTACTACTTACTATTACTACTACTTCTACTACCTACTACTTCTACTACTTACTACTAACTACTATTACTACTACTTTACTACTATTACTAATGGATAACCCATTAATTTTCCAGAAGGGGCTTGCAATATTTCTTAAAGGCTCTTATAAATCAAACATTAAAACAAAACCACACACATCACTATGACAACTGGTGGTGCATTATACAGGAGGTCTTATCAGGGAAAAAACACTGCTTTAAAAGAGCTTTTTTTAAGGATTAATGTTGAAGAGGAAAAAGTGATGGGACAGTTGTCGGACTGAGGACGGACAGCGAGTTCCAAGATTGTACTGCAGAAAAATAAACTACAAGGCTTGTGCCCCCATGCACTTTCTTCTGAACGGTAAACTTGGGTACGCAGGAAGATCTTATCTGAGCAGAAGAAACGGGAGCGGCTTGGGGGGGGAAAAGGAATGGTTTTTCGGATATCAGAAAGTTTTTGCGTTGCCGGTTCTAGTAACTGATTTTCGAAAGCCAAAGACAGTTCTTTTGTATCTTATTCTTTGTTTACTGTTCTCTGTAAAAGAGAGAGGGTGCAGTGCTGAAAACTGGCCTTATTTTGAAAATGAGTTCAGCGTTCAGGATTTCGGGAGCTTTCTTGATAATAGAGGTTTGAAAGGAGTTTTTCTTTGGTAGTCAGGGCAAGCCACACGTTGGAAATGTTACTTTTAAAGGGGAAACCATTGGTGTGATTAACGTTTACTGTATAGGTATTATAGTTTAAAGTATTGTTTGTCACTAGAGCTTGGTTAAAGAATTAGGGACGATAAGGATATAAGGCTACACATTTTTTTTGTCCTTTTCCTTATCTTATTTTTCATTCGAAAAATTCACATAACTTAATATACCTGCATATACAGTTAACATTACTCAAGGCACGTTCAACACCATAGCTGAGGGGGCAGAAGTATATAGGGGACGAAAAACTTAAAAAACCACCCCACGATACAGGCCCAGGCAGGTTTAGGACAGGCACACACCACACACAAACACACACACACACTCACAACACACAACAACATCACTCCACCACCCCACTTGATCATGCGATGTTGTTTGCAGGGTACCAGCTTCAGAAGTACAGATTGATGGTGAGGTAGGTGGAGTAAGGGACTGAAAAGGACGAAGAAGAATGGGAAAATAAAAGGAAAAGGATGGATACATTATGGGAAAAGAAGGTTTCATCTGTAATTTGAATATTAGCGTTTATTTTTGCCCGTATGTCTGCCCGTGCGCGCGCCTGTGTGTGAGTTGTGGTGTTAGTGTGTGTGTGCATGTGTTGTGTGTGTGTGTGTGTGGTGTGTGTGTAGTGTTGTGAGCGTTGTGTGTGGTGTGTGTGTGTGTTGTGTGTGGTTGTTGAGTGTGTGTGTGTGTGTGAGAGAGAGAGGTGTTTGTGTGTGTGTTGGGATTGGGGGCATCTGTGGTGTGTGTCGTGAAATGTGTGTGATAGTGTGTGTGTTCCGTGTGAGTTTGCGGCGGGCGGCGTGCTTGTGGTTTTGTTGTGTGTGTGTAAATATATAATATATTATATTATACACCAACCACACACACCACCACAACACACCACACAGATATATAATTATATATATAATATTGTGTGTTGTGTGTGTGTGTGTGTGTGTGTGTGTGTGTGTGTGGTGTGCGAGTGTTTGGACGTTGGAGTGAGCGTGCGGGTTGTGTGGAGTGTTATCTGTGGCTTATTTGTTTGGGGTGTGGTGTGTGTGTGTGGCAAGCTACGTGGTGAGAGGCGGCGGCGGGCGCGCGTATGTGTGTATTGCTGTGTGTGGTCTCGGAGTGGTTGGTTTGTCGGGTGGTGTGTGTGTGTGTGTGTGTGTGTGTGTGTGTGTGTGTGCGTGCGTGGTGGGCGTTGCGTTGCGGGCGTGCGTGCGTGCGTGTGTGTGTATGTATGTATGTCTGAATGTATTCTATTGTATTCTTTTCCACCCACCAATATTATTACATGTGTGTGTGTGTGTGTGTGTGGTGGTGTGTGTTGTGTGTTTGTGTGTTTGAGAGCGAGTGAGAGGAAATGGGGAGAGGATGGAAAAAAACTATAAAAATAGGCATTCTGGCTCCAACCACCTCCGGCCAGCTTCCACCACCCTCCTTCCGCCCACAGCTGCCACCGGCTTAAAAGCCGTTTCGCTGTTGCTCCGTCCGGCATTACCCAGAATTGGTCCCTTTTTTATAGTTCTCTAATAGTAAACCTCTGTGACAAACATACATTATGTGTAGGATTATTCTGTTTGGTATTAGAAAAACTTTTGAGGACTTTAGTTTTTTTCTGATCAATAAAACATCAACGCATAACATTCATCAAAATGTATATAAAATATATTTTTGCCATAAACTCTTCAATCTGGCCGCATTACTGATCCACCTCTGGTCTCTCTACTGTGGAGACCCTTTGGGGCGGCCCCGTTGGGGCCCCAAAGCCTGGTCCCAGAGGGGTCAACATATAACCACGGCACCAGTATGAGACGGGTTTTGAGAATATGCTCCAACAGTAGTATACTTTTATACTTGTTTGGCCATGCTTATCTATTTTGTTAATTTGGGCAATCCCCCTCACCCCCATTTTTAGTGGTCCTTCCTTAGCCGCACCAGGGCGACCATTTTTGGCGTGTACGTGCGTTTATAAGGCCTCGCCAGTGACCATTTATTTCTGGGTTGACGGGGGTTTATAGGCCGCGCCTGTGGGACCCAATACGGAATGTAGGAAGGATCCACTTGAGGGCAGGGGAAGGAGGGCCAAAATTTAGACGACGTTTCCCAATGCCATACAAAACACGTATTTAAAATACTACTTGCAGGCATATCCCATAGGTTTGTTAACTTCAAGATTTATATATATACTGTACCACAAACAAACCGACTGTACAATTACATTGGTGTCTACTTGTAAAGTTGTTGTGATTTGGCCTAGAGTAAAGTTGTTTTTAAAGTTGTTAAAAAAAAACAAAACACAAATGCTAATAAACAATAGTGCCATCTTTACCTTTATTTTGTCGGTTGCTGGCCCCCGGCCTTTGTTTTTGTTCCTTTTTAAATTAAATGGTGGGTTGTTGGTTTTTTTGTGTGTAAATGGTTTGGTTTGTTTGTTGTGTAGGTGTTGCTGTTGTGTGTATGTGATATTTTGAAATTTTTGTTGTGGGTTTGCGGTTTGGTTTGCTTGGGCATGGGCCCCGGGCCAAGCGACCGGGTGTGTTTTTTGGTGTGATTGTGAGGGGTTGTTGTGGTATGTTCCTCATTTATTTTTACTGTTTCCTGTTTTATTGTTTTTGGGAAACCCTCTACCGAGTTTTAATATCTTCATGCCATGCTATTTCTCTCTCAACCCCACACCGCTACAACTCACTCCACAACGGTTGACACCAAGCCCGAAACATGAAATCTAATACGCGTGGAACATGAGCCAACACACGCCCCAAAAATCCGAACAACTCAACCATGCGATACACCCCAAAACACACAAACAACACCACAAACACACCAAAACACCCCAAAACAACATTGATACCCTCGACCCGCAACCAGTTCCCACTTTGATGCCATCGTCTGAAGATCACACCCTCACATCAAAATTTTAATTAAGAACGGGATTAAAAGAATCGCTTGTGTTTTGGATTTTTCTCAGACAACACGGATTTAAATATTTTTTAGGTATCCTTTGTACCCAACCTTATGTAAGCGTGTTTTTCTTTAGAATAGAATAATTAAGGTGATTGTGACATGACTTTCCACAAAAGAATGGCGAACATTAGGATTAACAGCCTTTAACCGTGCTGCATTTCTTATAATTTTGGTTTCATGTGTTTCAAATGACCGTGGCCTATTGAAAGTACCCAATGGAGAAATTTGGAATGGTCACTGGTTTAGCCAAGGAAACGGCAAATGTTAGTTATTCTTAATTGCCGATTTATTCTAAACTTGAGTTTTAAAAGTAACTGAAGGACATCAAACTCCCAAGCATGTTAAATTAGATTTAAAATTTTACTTACAAAACATTACGGCTTTACAATTACACCTTGTTCAGTATCGTTAAAGTGTTGTTAAATTTAGTTTTTCTAGATAAGTTTTTTAAAGTTTTGTTAAAACTAACCAATTGCACATTTCTTTTCACTCCCCACAAGTTGGTTTTCCTAGAATACTGGAGACGTTTAATACATATTCTGTTTAATTGATTAAATTTCAAATAAGTAAAAATGCTCTTTTAATAATTTTAAAATTGGGAAAAGATATTTTTAGGGTGGGGGGTTTAGCCGCCTAAATTTATACAATGACGTCTAACGCCCGTACTAAACGGCGGGGGTTTCCGTTTAAATTTTTAAAAATGCCCCGTGGGGGGCCCGCGCCCTTTTGTTAATTGACACGAAAGGAAAAGTGCGGCGTTTTACTGGCTATTGTGAGTTGGGAAGCCGGGCCAGAAGTTACCCAATTTCAAAAACAGGGGACCCCCCGAATGTAAAATTAATTGTGAAAAAAAATCGTCATTTAAATCGTTCTGGTTCTTATTCAAGTCGGCCCTACGTTCTTTTTTAAGTTCTTAACAAAATTTTATTTAAGTTTTAAAAAGTCCCCTCAAGTTCTTAACAAGTCTTATTAAAATCTTTTTCAAGTTTTAAAAAGTGTCTCAAGTCGCATTAAATTCTTTAATTTGTCATTAAGTTTTTATCAAGTCGTCATTAAGTTCTTATTTTTTAAATTTTATCAAGTGTCATCAAGTCGTTTTTTAAGTTCTTATTAAATCACTTATAATTATTTATTAAGTTCTTGAATATTATTCCTATCTGAAATGGATCAAATGATCTTTTGTTGTTGGCGGTTCTGGATTCTTTTTTGTTCAGATTTTGTATTTAGTGGTGTAGTTTTTTTGGCTGCTTTGGTTTTTGCTGTCTTTCTTTATATGTTTATAAACGTAATAACCACCCCCACCACAGCAATGACGCCAAAAATGCTAACTCTTTTAATCCAAATAATCCATGTCGACTTTGGTGTTGTAGGTCTTGAATCAACTTGTGTATTTACAGCTGGCATTGAAACAACTGTTGGCGTTGGGGTGTTATGTTTTCATTATGAGTTATATTCTGTGGATTGCAACATTAATTTTTTTTGTTGTTCCACTCTGCTAATTTTTTTCCTGCTGCAACCGCCCAGGATGAGGAGGCTTTTACTGGTCACTTTCTCCATCAATGTTTTCTGTTCTGATTTTCTGGCTCGGTCATTTTGAAGGGAAACAAAATCTATATGATTAAAAAGTAATTAATCCCATGATTAATGGCGATAACAATGTTCCAAATCTGTAATATAGATCACATCCTAGAGACTCTAATGACTTTGTTTAAAAGGGATCCTGCGTTAAATCATACATAAAATCTTGTTCAGAATCAATGGGAGCAAATCTACTAACTAGTTTAGTGTAAAACTAAGAACCGTTTGCCCAACACTTTTTACCATTCTTGACCCCAGTTGCGCTTCATACTGTTGTGATACTTTACAATGTCTTGTGGCGACATTTGTTGAATCTGTTCTATGCTGAATTCATTTCCAAGGTACTGTTTTGTTTTTCCACATGCTGCCAAAGAATACAGCCTTCCTTTTGGCGCATAATAGCTTGGTCATCAACTTGATCATTTGTAAGTTCAGGAAGTAAATCATCGCAGTTCATGTTTTATTAATGAATAAATATTATTTTATTTTTTAAAAATGAGCACCGAAAAAACTATTACTAACCTGTATACCATTCTGCTGTTATTGGAGGTCTAAGTGTAGGATACACAATGCTTGGTAAAAGCCTGTTAAAAATAAAACCAGCAGATCTTGGCAAACTAGACTTTGAAGACTCAGCAAAGCTGATTGCTGTTTTACAGCTTCATTTGCTACGAAAGATTTTCTAGTTAAGCAAGGAATAATTCCAGACAGTATCATATGTAAAATTAAAAAAAATACATTTATAAAAATGGCTTCACTCGTAATGATGATTGGTGGCGCTGTGGTTAATGCGCTTGGCTTTTAGCGGAAGTAATTACGCATTTAGTAAACTACAAATATCGATGAGAGAAAAAAGACATACAGAGCTATGGAGCAACTAGCTGCTGCACAAGACACCTATGAAAAGCAAGAATGGAGCAGTTAGATTTTATTAACGACAGACTTAAACAACAGGGACATGCAGCTTACACATTTAAAGATGTTGACAGGCAATAAAAGAATATTTTCTAGTAACAGGCAAACAAGTTGAAACATTGCCCCCACCAAAATTTAGCGATTTATCAACCATCAGAAAAACAAAAGATGCAAGAAATATTGTTTATTGTCTTTGGCATGACGCTGTGTATTTTGTTGCACAAAGTATTGGCTGAATAAAAAATGAACAAGATCTATTATTCCCAAAAGGATATTGGAAGGGAATAACAGCAATTAAAAAGCTAAGCCAAGCAGCTGGAGTCAGTGAACAAACAGCAAAAGAATGGTTATCTAAACAAGCGATTTGGCAAATTTATTTACCAGCGCCTAAACGAATACAAAGACCACACTTTGTGAATCTAACTCCAAACGACACCCATCAAATGGATCTTCTATATTTACCCATGATACGATTAGACGAAAAAGATTTAAGTACGCACTTACAGTCATTGACATAGCTTCAAGATACAAGATGCGGAACCATTAACACAAAAGAGTGCTTCTGCTGTTGCTGTCGCTATACAAACTGATATATCAACGAGGACCCTTAACTTATCCTCGCATGATTCAAGTCGATGATGGAAAAGAATTTAAAGGTCAAGTAATCAATTATTGTTAAAACATAGAGTTACCATTAAAAGAGGCATTCCGGGGTTCACAGGATCACAGGGTTTGTTGAAAACTTTACAAACAGTTTGTGAAAGACTTTTCTCTACCAGTATCACAGAGAGCTGATTGACAATTCTCGCACCACAGAATGGGTTAAAAGACTGCCCTCAGTTTTGCGCGCAATGAATAATGAAGAATTTAAGGGTCTAAAACCAGTACAAGCAATCAGAAAACAAACAATAAATGTTGTTGAAGGAGAGTCTTCATCAAGCAAACTATTACCATTTGGTTTTGAAAGTGAGATACCTTTATTCCCGGGAGAAGCCGGAAGGGGACACTCGCATCAGGGCAACAGATCCGTTTGGAGTGTATGACCTATGAGATAAAAAAAATTGTTGAAAATGAATCCCCCGTGTATTATTTACGAGAAACTGACACACAAAACGCCGCCCCCAAGATCTTTTGTGAAGAAGAACTGCAGATAATCCCTCCAGACACAGTTCCAGTCGCTTATTATTTAATTTAATTAAATGCGCAAATGGAAAAGGAAGAATCCTTACATAATGGCACTGACAAAGTGAAGAGAGCCTTAAAAAATGCGAAAAGTCATTATATCTTTGGACTAAATTTAAGAATTTTATATTGCTAAAAAACCTCTTTTGTGGGAATATATTAAAAAAATCAGAGGTTTGCAGAATAAAAATAAAGTGAATGGTGAGAAAGTTAGCTAAAGAACTTTTTATCTACCAATACATTTGGTTTATGCACTCAAAGGGAAAGACAATGTACAAGAAAATTTTAAATTAATGCAAATATTTGAGTCAGAATATTAGAGATTAAGATCAATCCTGGCTGACAATCCGACAATCCTCCCAAGTTTATTATTTAGGGTATGGGACAGAATATCGATCAAAAAATTAAAGACATCTAGGATAAATAAATAATTTTCTAACTAGATGATGATATAATAATGCGATTGCTGAAAAATAAAGCCCATATGTTTTTCTTCCAATGCCATTGCATATGAATAACTCTGGATTAACAAAACACGTTTTGTGTTTGTTCTATCTAATGACTTCTTTGATAAACAGTTGTGTTGATCTCATGTAGATAGATCGTAGTTTTATTGTCATGATGACAAGTCTTATTGCAAACAATGCTTCTTTTTATTGTCATGGGATATGCTTTGACTGCACAACACTGCGGATATTCCCTTTGCTTTTTTGAACAACTTTTTTTTGGCTTGAAAGACTGTACATTTTCGACCTCAAACCAACAAACTCCTTGATCACACCCCAGATAATTCATCCTTCATCTTACCTAAAACCTTCTTGTTAATATCTGAATGCAAAGGCGAATCTTTAGGGTAATCAGATGTGTCGTACCATTCCGCATGCCCTTTAGCTACTTCTAATTCCATGTCTTTAAAGATCTTCAGTGGGATGTCGATTACAAAGGAATCTGTATCTGTGTGATACTTTGGACTCAGGATACAAGGGCTTAAAGTAGTCGTAAAGAAATTCTAACATCAAAAGCTTCGACAGCTCTAAAACAGTAACCCATAAAAACGGGTTATCCAATTTGACTTCTTTTTTTTCATCATTATGCAAAAAGCTGATCATGAAATCTTCTGAAGTCCTGATAATTAGGTTTTGAGAATGTCAACTTAATTGCACGTTTCTCTGGTGACCAATCTAAACATCTTTACGCTTGTGCGGATTCTCCATAGTCTTTCCAAAACAGCTGTTGTTCATCAACTTGAAAAAGTCTTTTTCTGAAGCATCTGTGGATTTAGTTCTGAGATCAGTGTTCTTCATTATGTATGGTTTCATGAACTGTTCTTGATCAAAAGCAATTATACGATGAACAGCTGTCAAACTTCAAACCATGTCTTAAATAAAATTGAAGAAGTCTGTAATGACAGACATAATTTTTTTTGTCACGAGATTAGGCACAAGTTTAGGTGGTTCTGTTTTGACACTTTAGACTTTCTGCCGCTAATGGATAGTCATTATGGTAATCATGAAGTTCATGAGGATATTCTAATCAACTTCTAGAATGACGCCTCTTTTACGATCGCTTCTAGATAGGTAGCCATTTAAAAACTTTTGAAATGTCTTTGAGTCCTGTGTACATTTTAAGTTGCGTATGGAAGTGATTGCGCCATTGCCGTTTTCCGTTTTAAAAATAATTTTGCCTTCTCCCGGGGTAATTAGTTCTGTTCACAGTCCCGGGCTTTAAAAACAATGTTTTACATGTTCGCTCGCAGCTTGAACGGACGGAATTCTTGTTAAAAATTTTTACAGAATTCTTTTTTGCTTGTTGTTTTGTAGTATGCACTATAATCTACTATTTTGCGTTTTTTAGAGTGTAGTGCAACCCATTAAGGTTTGCTCAGGAGTAAGTCTACATGGTTTTGGTTGGGGTTGCTATTGTTGGTGTTCTTTGACACTCTAATTGGAGAAGGGGTTTGGGTTTTTTCAGCCCGTGTAGAATTAAATTTTGGGGGATTTTTTTTTTTAAAAATGATCAATTTTTTTAAGCCATGGAAAATTCAAGGCCCCTTAAAGTTAAAAATTGGGCCCCCCACTGTAAATAGTTAGCTTTTGAAATTTTTGGAACGTGATGCAGCCCCAGCAAGAACGCCCCCAAAAAAAATTTGTCGTTGAATTTTTTTTTTTCAAAAAAGCTTTTTTGAATAATGTTGGAGGGGGGTGGAATGTAAGCTTGCCTACAATTGGCTCATACTTAGCTTTTCTTTAAATTGATGTCTAGGACTTCCCCTCTGACCAACCAGAGCTCTCATTTTAGCTGCTTCAGAGGCTCATTAAACTGTGTAAGAAGTTGATCTGCCCAACCGGGGGTTAAGTCATTATGAGAAAGAATAGTCTGCTGTTTAGTTGAGCCCAGACTTTAGATTTTTTTCGTTTATTTTTATTAGTCGATTAAAACAATAACCTTACTTTAATGGAGGGTTTATTGTTGTTTATTGGAACTTTAGAAATAGCTGTACAAAGTTGCCTGACCCTTTTTTTGGATCAATAACTTCTAAAAAGACCTCATTTAAAGCTTTTTACAAAGCTCTTCTCGAGCATTAATGGACATATAGTTTTCATGTCAGTATACCAAGACTGGCCCTGCTGTCCTGAATCGAATAGGAAATTTGTCTCATAGGATTTGCTGTTGGTTTTATTCATGCGTACTTCATGTTGAAACTGCTTTCCGAGGGGAAAATCATACGCTCACTGGGTGACGATTATATCGTGGTTGGTAGATCCATGTCCCTAAAGACAGAAACACATCACATATAGTTGATTAACGTGGGAAACTAGCAGTGTCACCACTCTCTCTCTCTCTCCTCCTTCTCTCTCTCTCTCTCTCTCTCTCTCGTCTCTAGTGTGTGTGTGTTGTGTGTGTGTGTGTGTGTGGTGTGTGTGTGTTGTGTGTGTGATGTGTGCTCCCAAGCACGCCCGCGCACACTCACAGAGAGAGAGAACAGAGCACCAGAAGACAGAAGAGAGAGAGAGAAGTAAACATACGCACTTTGTTACACTTCCAAGAGTAAGAGAGAAACTTTTGTCACCTTTTTTTGTCAGCTTCCAAACATGCAACATAAGCCGGCTTAACTGCGGTGGGTCGAGCGCTGCACTGGCACTGCGTGTATATGTGCGTGCATGCGTGCGTGCGCGCGGCAGCAGTGTGTGTGTGTGTTGTGTGTGGTGTGTGTGTGTGTGTGTTTGTGAGAGAGAGAGAGAGTAGGGCGAGAGAGAGAGAGAAAGAAAAGAGTGTGTGATTGTGTTGTGCTGTGTGTGTTGTGTGTGTTGGTGTGTGTTGTGTGGTGTGTGTGTGTGTGTGTGTTTAATGTGTGTGTGCGTGCGTGTCTAATGTGTGTGTGTGTGTGTGTGTGTGTGGTGTGTGGTTGTGTGTGTGTGTGTGGTGCCTTGATTGCTCACGGGGAATGGCTAAGTACTGACACGGTCCAGCTGGCGAATATACGTTTCTCATCTTCTCTCTCTTCTCTCTCTGCTCATACACAGACATGCTCACACACACACACCGCGCGCTCGCGCAGACGCGCACTACACACACACACACACACACATACGCACATACCACACATTCGCCGCGCGCAAACACGCACACACACGCACAACATGCCCGTACGTACGAGAATACACAAAGCTTGAGCGCGAGCATCTGTGCCCACTCTCGCGTTCATAATCCAATAACATGCATTGTTGTGGAGAGGATCTCTCTCTCTCGCTCTCTCTCCGTCTCTCTCCTCTCTCTTCACACACTACTACTCACACACACACACACACACACAAGCTAACTATGAACTAACCGTCTGTGCTTGTCTAGCGGCAACGTTCAACTCCCAGCCTCAACCTCCCCGCAATCGATGGCACACGAAAAACCACGAGCAGCGGTAAGCAAATGGACTTGCTTGGCAGGTGGGGTCCGAAGTGTTGCCAGTCGCCACGGCTCCGTTCAAAACTGTCCGTTACCGTCCAAGCTCTTTGGGCCACAGTGTTACTTAGGCCTTTGAGGAAGCGCCAGTGCAAACCGACGCCATCCCGCCCCACTCGTTCGGACACGGTGTCGGTTCGAAGTCCTTACGTACGCACGGGAAGTCAAGTTCAGGGTTACAGTAGAGGTCAAAAAACTTTTCTTGGACTGTGGAAATCATCTTGCTTCTTTAAAACTTTTTGCACGTTAAAAAAAAGAAGTTGTCCCTTTTGATGGAGCTACTAAATCAGTTCAATCCGAAAGCTCAACAAGAAAAAAAAAAAAAAAAAAATATATATAATATTATAAATATATATATGCCCTGATTTGGGTAAGTCTTTGTGTACCTACCTGTTCTTAGGGTAAAAGGATTTGAGTTTACAGTCTAACAGATGACAGAGAAAAAAGTGGGAGGAGAATGTGTGTGTGTGTGGTGGGTGGGGGGGGTGGGGGGGGAGGGGGTCATATTGAATTTGTTCGTTCATAGACAACAGACCTTGAATCAGTCTCGTAGTCAGTCACAAATTTGCTCTATTGCTGAAACTGTACATGATTGGTTTAGTGACGCATCCTCTCACAGATGTTGCACGCAGTTTGAGTGTACAGGAGAATATACTAGCGGTTTGGGGCCTAATCTGAATCGTTTTTTCATCTGATCTAAGAATTATGGAACAAAGACTTTTAGACAAAATTTCCTGGTATTTCTTTTTTTCTTTTTTTTTCATTTTTTTGTTGTTGAAGGTTTTGTTTTTAAAAGGGTTGGGTATAATGAGGTTGGTTGTTGGTTATGTTTTTGTCACGACGTGATGAGTTGAATTCCTCAACGCTTGTGGACAAGCCCTACAGGGCCTTTAACGGGAGGGAGAAAAGGAGAGGGGAGGGGGATAAGCAAAAATGCCGACAGCTTTCTGTACCAAAACAGAGGAGGTTACGATCTTTGATGCGTGGGGAGGAAAAGAAAAATGGCTGAACATCATTGGAGTAAATTTCCTCTGTCACAACCAGCCGTAACCCATTGATCTTGTTCCTATGGAATACTGTAAAAACAGAAAGAAAACTGAAGTAGAGGCTAAGGCTGTTCATCTCTGCTCTTTATTATATATATATATATATATATATATAATATCTAACTATATCTGTCGGCCTACATGATTCGTCCAATTTCTGCAAACTTCCCGTGCGATTTGGTCGGGAGAACAAGCGGTCGGCAATTCAGACCGTCGCCTGTTGGTGTCGCAGGTTGTTCACGAAGAATTTCAACCCGTTACCCACTAATGTAACCACCGTAAACGACACAACACGCAACGCCAACACACCAATAAAATGTCGAGGTCACGTCGGAGGGCATAGAGATTGACTGCGACTTAAAGGACGCCCACGCACTGAACGGGAGAAGAGAGGAAAGGGGGAAGGTAGGGGAGGGATTCTACATCTCCAATCCTTCCTCCGACCACATTCCTCGAAAATTTAATTTTAATAAAATGGAAAGCGGCCCTTGTCCCCTATGCATTCCAGACAATAAAGGGGAGCGGAGCGAAAAAGGGCCGGAGGAAAGGCGGGAAGTGGAGGGGGTGGGGGGGGCGGAGGGGGGGGGGGGGTTGGGGGGGGAAAGGAAGATGAGTTGGGGAAAAAGAGCAGAAATCTATTGCCCAGAAACATGTCTGGAAAAATGTCGCGCGGTTGCGCCTCTGTATGTGATCCCCCAACCACCCCCTCCCTCCCCGCGCTTTCCATCTCCGCATTAACCTTTTCTGGTCGTTTATACGCTTCATGTTGCTAAGTGAATGGTTCTGCTGCTCTCCCTCTCCCCAACTCCCTCCACCCCCACGGTCCCCCTCCCCCCCCTCACCGGTCCTCCCTTGTTTTTGGTTTTTTTTTTTTGTTTTTTGTTTTGTTTTTGGATTAATGGTTATGTTTGGTTGTTCCACATCCGCGTGGATAGCCCACATGTCCACTTGTATGCAGTGTGAAGTTTAAGCTTCGGTGCTAATGACCATGCGGGCAAATGGAACAGTTGGGAGATTATTCACCGGTCAATTCACGGTATTATGGAAGGCAAAGCCCACCCCTCTCCTTCGGCCTCCTCTATCTTCCCTGACCCTTATCAGACTCGTTCAGCGTGGGATGTACAGAGAGTTTTCAAGGCGTAAAAAATTCGATACCTCGTGTTGTTCAAGACTCAGCTCCAGCTCAAGCGCTCTAAACCATTTGTCCTGCAGAATTCCCAGCTGCGGCGCTTGGGACAATTGTCACACACTGAACACAACCTCATCCAGAGATATAGGGTTAGGTGCAAAAAACGTATCTTCCCCCTACACAAAAGTCAAACCTCAGGAACAAGGGACAAGGGGGTCGGTGGAGTGAAGAGAAGGCACTTCGGCTTTTGACTGTAAGGCGTTTCTAACCCCTCCTCCCCCCCCTCCCCGCCATGTTGTCACAGTTGACATACTTGGGTTTTAAAAAGAAAATGAAGATTCATATCATTACCACTTTCCACACCCACATCATTTGAGTTCCATTCTCATGCTTCAATACATCCCCTTGGGGAAAAATGACCCCACTTCAAGCCCACATTTCAACAATTTTGAAACTCGGATTTGTGTTTCGTAAATCCGGGATTTCGGATATATTCTAAATTATGGAAATTACAAAACAAAAACAAAAAAAAAAGAAAAAATTTTCGGAGGATTGTCCAGCTATAACTAAAGCAAGTTAGAGTATCTATTGCGTACAACGAAGGTAATTACCACTTCCTGTTTGATCTGAAGGCTCTCTGTCTGTCTCCTATCCACCATTTTGAGCGATTCTGGGTCGTGACACCGAGCGACTGGTGCCCGGAAGAGGGTATGACCTGCACGAGTGAACGGGACTTTCCGACAAAAAGTGAATGGAGAGAAAGCGAGACCAGATAGCCTAGTCCTGTCCCTTCTACATCCTTCTCAACCAAATCAAAGAAACAATGTTGCAATGAAAATGGGCCAAAATTGCTTTGATTGATATTTTATCTGTCTGTCTGTCTGTTTTGTCTGTCCTGTCCTCCTATCCGTCTGTCTGCCTTCAATCTATCTGGCTTCTGTCTATATGTCTGCCACTGTCGATACTATCTATCTATGAATTATATCTATTGTCCTTCTATAATGTCCTTTCTGTCTGTCTGTCTATCTATCTACTATCTATCTTATCTGTCTGTTTATCCACCTATCAATCATATTAAACTGTCAACTTTCTATCCATCTAATATATCTTTCTATCAATCAGATCTATCTGTCTATCTATCTATATATGTCTATCTAGCAGTTTATATCCACCCATCCATCCCATCTATCCTATCTACCTTATACAAGTCAAATCCAGCACTTGAAACCATTCTTGTCAAAGCATGAACATTCTGAGAAGTTTGTGGCACACACACAGTTTGGTCGCTGATAAGAAAGCACATCTCCATCTTCACAGGGCTTCTGATCCCGCTTTCGGAACAAGACCATGCGGCTGTTGCCCACGATTCTGCTAGGCCCGTCCTACCTCAAAACTCTGGACCCCATCCACTATTATGGGGCTTCGACTCGTGTCTGGGTGCAATCCGCCACCACATCAGTACAAACCGTCTGCAGCAGAGACAGGCGAACCATTCCCCACTCGAACGACGGACTGAAAGTTACTTGAACCATGATTTGAACCTCTTCTCTGAACCCCCATTTATCCTGCACAGGCCCTTCAAAGTGTCAATCTTCATCGGTAATCATGAGGCTGATTGTCTGCAGAAGAAATTGCTGCTGGAACAGGCTCTTCAGGCCCTCCTCCTTCCCCATCTCTCTTGGACCCCCTGTAATCCCCGGTTGCATGCATTCGGCACATGTGAGTCAAATAGGCAAATTACCTCTCTCCTTATTCATTCCCCTTAACTATTTAATTCTTGTACAAATCATCTCGCCTTTTCAGTATACTCATGAGCCTCCATCCATTCAGTAGCACGCCGAAGCGTTAAACAAGCAAAATCGTTTGAAAATAAAGACCCATGAACATAAAATTCTGAAATACAAAAATATCTTGGAACAATTGACCTTAATGCTCCACAAGTCATACGAGCCAGGCCATTGGTATGACGATGACCAAACGCTATATGACACTGACAATGAAGAAGATTAAAATTTTGAAGAGGGGCGACAATCGGGTGATGATAATGTTGCGGGTTTGGACTGCAGGGGCCTTTTGGTTGTTTTGTTGCTCTGTTTATGTCCTTTGTGACCGCTTCCAAGTCTTTATTTTTCATGCATCAGCACATCACCTTCATCATTTCTCATCATATTTCTTCTTTCTTCTCCATCATCATCTCATCATCACATCATTAACATCGCTTGTCATGTAAACATCTTTTTCCCCTGCTCATTTCCTTCTGTCCTCCCCCTCCTAAATTTTTTTTTTATCTGGTCTTAAAATACATAGCTTTTAATTTGCTGCTGCTATTCTACTACAGCGAGGAAAAACTTCCATTGGAGTTTACACAGTTTAACGGGAAGGGGTGGGCGTGATCATCTTATAAAAAATACCCCACAATTTAAACCCCCAAAAAAAAAAACCCCTAGAGTTGGCCTTGTACTAAATGAACTAAATGAAAGGAAGAGCCAACCCCGTAAAATCGATCCCCTCAAACCGTTCAACCTGCTCTCCGCCCCATCTGCCCGTGCAAAGTTCTACTTCCCCAGTTGTTCCATCTCACCCATCTCACCCCATCCTATCCGCCGCTTCCAGCGTCTCTGTGTCTTTACCCAGCCAAAGCAACACATGTCTCACCACCGCGTTTAACACCACACACACACCACACACACACACACCAAACACACACCCCAAAACAAACCCGGCGCGCTGCGCAAGCTGAACCTCACTCATCCGATGCCAGGCGCCCCGAGACTGACAGCAAAAAGAGAGAGAGAGAGAGAAGCGGCACAAGCCTTCGAACGGACACACACCGCGTGAGCGCGCGCGTGCACACACATACACAACATTCACCATATTTACACACACCACTATACACACGCGCGCGCGTACTTTTTCTCTTACCGCATCACGAACCCCCAAAACTAAAACTAATTCTCCTGGCCCCGGGGGTTTGTTGTTTTGTAACTCTTAAAAAGTAAACGTCTGAAAGAAAACTGTTTTTCCCAAACACACACACACACACACAACACACCAACGCACCACGCACCACCCCACCCGCACCACCACACCACCACCACGCACGCACGCACGCACGACACACACCACGCACGCACCACGCACGCGCAAAACACACCCCCCCCCACCCCCACACACACCACCACACACACACACACACACACACACACAACACACACACACACACACCACCACACACACGACCCAACCACACACAGAGGGGAGGAAAAGCCTATCCATTCTCATTGGTTCTTATTAGACAAGGGTTTTTCACTAATAGCCCTGCTTTTTATTTCTGCAAACACTAGTTTGATTCTCTATCTTTGTTTTGGGGGCTGTCTGTTTTTCTTCTTGTCTGTCTGTCTGTCTGTCTGTCGTCGTCTCTCTCTCTCTCTCTCTTCTTCTCTCTTTTCCCCCCCCACCACACACAAAAACACATCCCCCCACCACACACCACCCCAACACACACCCCACACACACACCACACCACACAAAACCACGACGCCCATGACGCACGCACGCACCACGCCACACACACACACACATGTACACTTTGAAATGTTCCCCTCCTCCTCTCTCTCTCTCTCTCTTCTTTGGTGTGTGTGTGTGTGTTGTGTGTGGGTGTGGTTGTGTGTGAAGAGAGAGAGAGAGAGTGGGGGTTTGGTGTGTGTGAGTGTGTGTGGTTTTGGCGCCCCCGCGGCGAAAAATTTTACCGTGTGTGCGTTGTGCAGGGGGTTGGTGCATGTATGTAAAGTAGGGAGCGGGACTGGGGGAAGGGGAGAGGACATTGTCTCTTAGGGGTCATGGGTTCATTTGAGTGGGGCCTAAGTGCCTAAAATTTCGTTTTGTCAGAGGTCGAAATTGATCTCTCTCTCTTCTCTCTCCCCCTCCTCTCTCTCTCTCTCTCTCTCCTCTCTTTTCCCACTTCGCATACACGCACTGCCCGACGCAAGCAAGCACAGACGCCCCCAGCACACACTACCTACACTACACTCACTACACACACAACAAAACCCTACACTACACACACACACACACACACAACAACACCACACACACACTAATGAACCGCCTGTGATTGACCGCGGCAGTTCACCCCCCGATCAATATAACAAAAGAACTGTGACTATTCCGTTCGCCAGTCCACTGGTTTAAAGCGCTCAAAGCTTATGACATTCCGGAATAATTCAAACATTTCTTTCTAATTTAGCTAATTAACCTCGCCTCTTTCAATCACTCACGGGCTCTGATTTCTCCGGGGCGACAATGAGGAACAAAAAAGCTATATTCGTTTAAGAAAACTCTGAACTGTAACCAGTCAAATTATGACAATAATAACTGACATCATTTTTAAGGGGGAAGGGGGGAAAGGGGAAGGGGGGGGGGCAGAGGTGAAGGGGGCAGAGGGCGCGATTTGGGTTTAACTGATGAACACGTTTGGAAAATAAATTCGTTTATTTAAAATAACACCGCGTCAGATTGGATGTAAACACAAAAGATGCCAGTGGGGACAACAATAATGAAAAGATAACGATGAAGATCCCCCTATGGTGTGTCAGTTTTCGGTGCCCAGTGTTCCCCCCTTTTTTTGTGTTTGAGTTGTTTTCTTGCACTGTTCGTTGACGTTTACTCTCTTATCTCTTCGTTTCATCATCTTTAATTTTTTTTTTACTTTGTCCCTCCCCCTCCTTTTCCTCCTCCCCCCTCGCGTTCAAATTTCTGCGGCGTCAGATGTATGCACAATGGTTCTCTCTGTTGCTGCTACCGTAAAGAATTTTTTTTTTTTTTTCCACTTTTAATCAGGTACGGGTTTTAAAAAATTTTCTTCTTTTCATTACTGATGAAAAAGAATTCTTCCTCACTTTTGACCTATTTGAGTGTTTGTTGTCACATCAGCAAATAATGCAAAAACAGATGAACCACACACACACACACGCGGCGCGCGCGCGCGCGCCCCGGCGCCACACACACACACCAAGATGGAATGTCGGGGGTTACAATCCCCCTTTTCGAGAAAGGGCGTTCAGCATTCACGGGTTCTCTTAACCGCCTTAAATTTCGAAAACTCTTCGTTCACCTGCACGGAGTCTCTCCTAAACCCCTCTAAATTGCGAAAACTCTTCGTTTACGGTGTTCCCGTCCCCCATCCCATCCCATCTCACCTGCCCCCCCCTCCTCCCGTCTTAAAATCTCCACCACACCCCCCCTCCCTTTCCCCCCGGCGCTAAAAACCAAATTTCTTGCGCGGGATTTCCTATTCACGTACGCACGGCGCACGCAAACGCGCACACGCACGCCATGCACAAATAACAACACACACACACCACCCACACAAAAAACAAAAAACCCCCACACCTATACCGAGCGCGTGCGCACGCACAGAGAGAGGAGAGAGAGAGGGGGAGAGAAGGGGGAGAGAGAGAGGGGGGAGGGGAGAGAGAGAAGACAATCAATGACAAGACATCTTTAATGACAATACCCGATTACTCTAATGCCATGGAAGTGCAAAAATAAAAAAATACGGGATATAATACATCAAACCAAAAAATCAACTATTCACAACCTATGTTTCCGAAAATGGCGAAAATAAATAATGAAAAAAAACGACAAAAATAATGAACCATATATCTAAGGACAATCACATTTTTAAGAGGAAAACCTAAAACCCACGGGCTAGTATTTCCCCCCCTATGTGTCGACAACCCACAAAAATACAAAACAAAAAGATACAAATGGTATCGCTTATTCTTAAGGGGCCGTAAAACCTAAAACGTAAAATTATTTAGATTAGGCTAATTCAAAAAAGAAAGTCTTTTTGCCTTAGGGTTTTATGCGTCGTTTAAAAACTTTGCAAGCAATTTAAAAGTATCCCCATTTTCCGTTTAAAAAAACACCAACAAGATATGTTCATCACATCACGATTACCAAATAAATCCTTTTCATCGAAAACCCTCAAAATTTCCTTACATACGAACAAAAAATGTGCTTCACCCTTTGTCCGTCTAAAACCCAATGGAAACACATTTTCGGGAAAACATTTTTTTAAAAACCCCCGCTTCTATTTATAAACAGTCCTAACGTCCATTCTAAATCTTGAAAAGTACCCCCCGGTGCCATTTATTTGTTAAAAATTTTTGGGGTATTTTTTAGGCTAAAAAAGTAATCTTTAAATGTTTAAACCAGGCGTTTTTACTTTTTCTTTTATATGGGTGCCATTTTGTTGATAACAATCAATAACCCGCTTTTTAAAAACCCTAAAAAAACGTTTTCTTTTTCCACCCCTTGCATCAACCAAATTATGCAAAACCCATTTTCGGTTAAAGCTCTTTTGATATCTGATGCCCAATTATGATGTCCTGTTTCATGTTGTCTAAGGAGCATTTCATACGCCTGTTTACATATACGAAGTTACTGGTACCGGGTTTAGTTTTAGCCAGTATCTCAGACATTTAACATAGGTTCTTATAAGTACGGGTATCTACCTGATTAAACCGTACGACATTTTATTTGAAGAATGTAAAGGTATATTTAAACATCTCTTAATGGCATAAGTGTGAACATTTTCCATATGTTTGTTTTCCTTTAATCCCCAAATTTCAGCGCCATACGTCAGCATCGGTTCAATCTGAGAATCAATTAATTCCAAAACAAATAATATCAGTGGATCCAAGTCTTCTCAAAAGCACGAAGAATTTAAATTACCCCTTTTTTTTCCCTTTCCGGGCTGTTTCTGACCATCCTGGTGTCAAACTTAATTTTGGGGTGAAAATCATGCCCAAGTATTTAATTGGTTTGTAAACTTTTGACCTCATCTTTACCGTACCCCCATACCTCGTTTGCAGATAGATACCCTCCTTTGCGGAAACGTCATTTTAGTTTTGTCAAATTTACTGTTAATTGCAATCGATCTGCTTCCGATTTGAGCACATTAAGTTGGTTTTGGAGTCCTATTGGAGTATCTGAAAACAAAATAACATCATCGGCGAATAGTAAATAAAAAATATTTCAAACTGCTCCGGGAAAGTAACTGTATCCCCATGCCCTTCCACGTTTAGACAACTCTATGCAAGTTCATTGATAAAAAAGGAGAAATAATTGTGGATTTTAATTGCAGCCTTGTTTTACCCCTCTTGGACAAGAGAAATATTTAGAATACAAACATTTGTCGCGAACACAAGCCAAACTGTATCATATATTCCTCTTAAAGCCTTGTACAATTTTACCGTCAACACCAGATTTTCTTAATATATCCCATAATATTTTTCTATTGACGGAATCAAACGCCTTACGAAAATCAACAAAATGCTACATACAGTTTTGAATTTCTTTAAAGATAACGCTGGGGCACTGAATACAATGTGAAAATATGATCGGTTGTACTATAATCCCTTCTGAAACCTGCTTGTTGTTCAATAATTTTTTCCTCCCTCTCTGCCCATTGCGTTTAATCTTTTATTCAAGATGTTAGTATAAATTTTACCCAGTACACTTGATAACGATACCCCCCTATAATTATCTGGAATATTTAGTTTTCCCTTTTTAAACAGGGTACAAATTTTTGATTTTGACCACTCAGTTGGGAAAATTCCACTATGGAAGAGTCTGTTAAACAAATTGACAAGAAATTCTGTTATCAGATTATTAGAATTTTTCAACATCTCATTGATTATACGATCTGGGCCTGCGCTTTTTACCACGTTTTAAACTTTTAATACTGTCCTTTACCTCTCTTGTAGTTATTGGATCATTAAATAAAGGTTCTTGAGAATATTCGTCCTTTTACATCAAATATGTCCTCCTGAGAATCAGAAATGATCAAATGAGTTTAAAAACCCCTTTGAAAATGATCGTGCCACTTTTTCAACCGATATTAAATTTTTGATAAAAGTTTTTTTGCTTATTGATCTTATTGTTGACCAAAAACAATTTTGGGTTGTTAACAGATGCTTTCAGTTTTACAAATTCTATCAAAATCAAATTTCTTCTTTTTATCTTTTTTTAATTTATTATAATCTGTTCTAGCCTTTACGTAACTTTGTCTTCGTTCAATAAGGTTTGTTTTAGAACGTCTATAACTTCTGAGGAGGCCCTTGACTTGTTTTTTCATTCTTTCACAATTCCTATCAAACCAATCATTAACTTTTTTTGTATACTCCCAACCACCCGAACCATACACGCAGCAGCTCCATATAACGCATTCGAAAAAAGATTAACACATTCATTTACATCAAAATCCAAAAAAATTGTTTGCTCGTTCCATGCTCTCTTTAAACGTATTAGATTCCAGTTCCCTCTCTATTTATCTTTTCCCCTTTTTCCTCAAAACCACACAAACTTTTTCCTCGCCACGCACTGTTGTTCTCTTTCCCACAACACCGCCCCTTTTCCCTCCCTTTCGCATTTCAACGGGCAAGTGCCAAAATAAAAATTTTTCTTTTAAATAAGCTTTGTCCCAGAAATTTTTTGTATTTCCTTTGGGACAAAATTTAAAATAATCAAGGGTTTTATGCTTCCGTGCGGTGAAATTATGTAAAATCCCCCATGTAAATCCCTTGACAGCAACCATTTAATATTATTAAACCCAGAAAATAAAAACAAAAGCCCAACAGGGTTTTTAAAAAATTTTCATTAACAGTTTTATCTTTAGAACATTTTTGGGAACTTTTTTCTTCATTTAATCCAGGTTTTCATTAGGGTGTAAAAAATTAAACCCCATTTTTTTAAATTTTTTGGGGTTGTTCTATCCTGTCCTAGAATTAAGATCGCCCCCAAAAAATAGCAAAACATATTTTTCCTTTTCGACCCAAGTCTGCGGGTGTTCTTCAAAAATGGGGAATTCCTTTTTTTCATTTCACAGTTATTTAAAAAAGGGGACAAATTTGGGGGGGAAACTTAACCAGCAATGAATAAAACATTTTTTTTTCCATATCAAATAAAATTTATCCAATTTAAAAACCGGGTAAAATTACCCGCATTTTTATCTAACTTGCAAAAAACAAACTGGGGAAAAAGCAATCTTTTCCCGCACCAAAACCCCACCTAAAATTTCTTCCTTTTCAAAAGTTTAATTTGGGTTGAAAGGTGCATCATATTTTCCCTTGATCTTAAAATTTTTATTAAAAAAATCATATTTTTCCAAACCCAAAAAGTCTCAGTCAAGCACACGTTTTTAAAAATTTACAAATTTTTAATTAAAAAAAGATAAAATCATTAATTTTCCCTTCAAAAGGCCCTCGATTTTTATAAACCAGAAAGTTTAATCGCGTTGTCGGTTGATCTTTGCTTGCCCTATTTGTCCTGGAGCGTGCCCCAGATCGAAAACCCCGGGGCCTACCGTCACGTCACTACCGGGTGGCCGCGGGGAAATTGTGAGCGTTCACGGACAGGTAAACCTTTCAACTCTGTCTGCTTTGGGTCTTTACTACGGTCTGCAGTGCTCCCCCCCTCCCTCTTTTTCCCCCCTTTTCCCCCCACCACGCCTGTGCGTCCCTCACCACGCGAACCCGAGGTCGATTTCATCCCACCAACTCCCAGAGAACTTTTAAAATAGGCATTCTGGCTCACCCCCCTCCGCCAGCCAAGGCTAAACCCGGGTTTTTCGCTTTTGGGCTCCGCCGGCTTACCCAAAAATCCCTTTTTTTATATTTCAAAAATTTAGAAAAACACTTTTAAAACATAATTAATGTTTTGGATTATCTGTTTTTAAAAACTTATTTAGAAAACTTTTGAAAATTAAGTTTTTTCTTGATCAAAAACCCATCTTTTTTTCCCCGCATACTTTTCATCAAATGTAAAATTTAATATTTCTGCAAAACTCTTAAACACCCGGGCCCGCTTTTAATGATAAACCCTTGGATCTAAATTAGACCCTAGGGGCGCCCTGGGGCCCCAAACCAAGCCCTTAGAGGGTCACATTTTAACAGGGCCCCAGATGTAAAAGGGTTTTGGGTTATGCCCCCAACGTAGTTTTCTTTTATACTTTTTTGCCTGCTTTTTTTGTCTAATTTGGGCAACCCCCTCCCCCCTTTTTAGGGGTTTCCTTCCCATACCCGGGCACCAGGGCAAAAACCCTTTTAGGTTTACGGGCGTTTTTAGCCGCGCCAGTGCCCATTTTCTGGGTTTTACGGGCGTTTAAGCCGCCCCCAAGGGCCCCAATACAAAAAGTGGGGAAGGACCCTTTTGGGGGGCGGGGGAAGGGGGGGGCAAATTTAGATTTTTCCCAATCCCATGAAAACCAAGTTTTTAAAAAACTACTGAAGGCATTTCCCCAATGGGGAAACTTCAAGATTTTTATTTATACTGTACACAAAAAAACGCTTTCCCAATTTAAACATGGTTTTCTATTTTGTAAATTTTGTTTTTTTTTGGGGCCAAAGATTTAATTTTGGGTTTTTTAAAAGTTTTTTAAAACAACCCCAAAAGCTAAATAACAAAGTGCTTCTTCCCTTTACTTTTTAGTCATACTTTTTAATAAATATTTTTTTTTTTAAATGCTTTTAGTTTTTTAAATTTTAAAAATGCTGTTTTTAAACAAAAAATTTGGGAAAAAGTTTTTTTTGAGGTGGGGAATTTACCCGAAAATTTTAATTCAAGGGACGTCTAACGCTGTACTAAACGACGGGTTTGGGGGTTTTTACCCGGCAAAAATTTATACAACCCCAATGGGGGGGGCCCGGGGCGCCTTTTGTGAAAAACTTACACAAAACCCGGAAACAGTGCGGCCCTTGGGACTCGGCTATTTTTGCAGTTGAGTAAGCCTTTGGAAAGAATGTCTGACCTAGATCTACTTTAAAGGGCAGAAGGGAGTTTTTCCCCGGAAAAAAGGAATGTAAAAAATTAAATTTGTGAAAAAAAAATGGGCTTTTAAGTCGTTCTGGGTTTCCCCTTATTCAAGTCGGCTTCACGTTCTTTTTTAAAAGTTTTAACAATTTTTTTTTTTAAAAGGTTTTTTAACAAGTCAACATAAAGTTCTTTAACAAGTTTTTTTATTCAAGAAACTTATTCAAGTTCTTAACAAGTCGTCTTTAAAGTCGTCATTAATTTTCTTTTTAAAGTCGTCATTAAGTTCTTATAAAGTCTTTTCTTTAAAGTTCTTTTTTTAAAGTTTTATCAAGTCGTCATAAAGGGTTTTTTTATTAAGTTTTTTATTAAAGTCATTAAAATTTATTTATTAAGTTTTTGAAATTTTTTTTCCAAATCTGAAATGGTTTCAAATGTTTTTTTGTTTTTGGGCGGTTTTTTGGGAAATGCTTTTTTGTTTGGCTTCTGTTTTTGGGGGTTTGAGATTTTTTGACTCCCTTTGGGTTTTTTTGTTTGGCGTTGTTTATATGTTTTATAAACGTTTTTATACCCCCCCCCCCAAACAGAAATTTGACCCCAAAAAAATGCTTCCCCTTTTAAACCCAAAATAACCCATGTGGGACTTTGGGGTTTGTAGGTCTTGAATAAAATTTGTGTATTTTCAGGGGCCCGTTGGCGGTTTTTATGTTTTCTTTAATGAGTTTTATTCTGTGTTTTGAAAAAATTAATTTTTTTTGTTTTTTTCCCCCTCTGTTTATTTTTTTCCTGCCGGGGCAACACCCCGGGAAATGAGGAGGTTTTTTACTGGTAAACTTTCCCCAAACAAGGTTTTCTGCTGATTTTCTGGCTCGGTCATTTTAAAGGGGGAAAACAAAATTATTTTGTTTAAAAAAGAAAATTAATCCCTATTAATGGCGACAATAATGTTCCAAATCTGTAATATAAAATCCCCTTTCCTAGAGACTCAAAGGGCTTTTTTTAAAAGGGGAAAATCCTGTTTTTTTAAATCATACAAAAAAAATCTTGTTCAAAATTTAAATGGGAGAAAAAAATCTACTAACTAGTTTAGGGTCCCAAATAAAAACCCTTTTCCCCAAAAAACCTTTTTACCATTCTTGCCCCCAGTTGGGGTTTCCCATACTGTTGTGAAACTTTAAAAAATGTTTTTGCGTCGAATTTTTTGAATCTGTTCTTTGCTAAATTCTTTCCCCAAGGAAACTGTTTTGTTTTTCCACACGCCCCCAAAAAGAATAAACCCTTTCCTTTTTGGCCATAATAGCTTGGTCATCAACTTGATCATTTTTTAAGTTCAGGAAGAAAAATCATCGCGTTCTGTTTTTTTAAATTTAAATAAATATTATTTTATTTTTAAAAATGAGCACCGAAAAAACTTTTTCAAACCTTGTTTACCATTCTGCTGTTATTGGGGGTTTAAAGTGTAGGATACAAAATGCTTGGTAAAAAAGCCTGTTAAAAAAAAAACCGCAGTTTTGGAAAACTAGGCTTTGAAGACTCAGCAAAGCTGATTGCTTTTTTTACAGCTTCATTTGTACAAAAAAGTTTTTTATTTAAGCAAGGAATAATTCCAGACAGAAATTCAATTTTAAAAATTTAAAAAAAAAAACATTTAAAAAAATGGCTTCACTGGGTAAGGGATGATGGGGCGGCGCGGGTGGTAAACGCGCTTGCTTTCAGGGGAAAGTAATTACGCTTTTTTATTTAAACTATTTGATGACGGCGGAAAAAAAAGAATAAAAAAAGCTATGGAGAAACTAGCTGCTGCAAAAAGACCCCTAAAAAAAGGGAAAAGAATGGAGCAGTTTAGATTTTTTTTAAACGACAAAATTTAAAACAACAGGGACTTTGAAGTTTAAACCCCTTTAAAGTTTTGATCAAGCCAATAAAAGAATATTATTTTTGTAACAGGAAAGCCCAATCGAGCATTGCCCCCAAACCAAAAAAATTTTAGCGATTTTATCAACCATCAAAAAAACCCAAAAGTTGAAAAAAGAAATTTGGGTTTTTTTGTTTTTTGGAAATAAACCCCCTTTTGTATTTTTTTGGGCTTTTTAATATTGGCTGAAAAAAAAAATAAAACAAGATCTATTATTCCCCCCAAAAGGGAAATATTGGAAGGGAAAAACAGAAATTTAAAAAAAAAGCAAAGGGCCAAGCAGTGGAGTCAGTGAAAAAAACGGGAAAAAGGAAGGGGTTATCAAAAAACAAGCTTTTGGAAAAATTTATCTCCCAGCGCCAAAACCCAAATTCAGAGACCACACTTTTGGGGGAATATAAACTCCAAAGGGACACCCACCCAAAGGGACCTTCTTATTTCCCCCTTGATACGATTAGACAAAAAAAAGATTTAAGTACGCACTTACAGTCATTGAATAGCTTCAAGATAAAAAATTTTTTGGGGAAAACCCTTTAAACACAAAAGGTGCTTTGTTTGTTGCTGTCGCTTTAAAAATGTTTATTTTCAACGGGCCCTTTAAAACTTATCCTCGCATGATTCAAGTCGATGAGGGGGAAAAAATTTTTAAAAGGAAAATGTGAAATAAAATTATTTTTTTAAAACTTTAGAGTTACCTTTAAAAAAGAGGCTTTCCCGGGTTTTCCCACAAAATCACGGGTTTTGGTTGAAAAACTTTAAAAAAACAGTTATCGGGAAAGCCCTTTTCTCTACCTTACCCACAGAGAGCTGATTGACAATTCTCGAAACACAAAAAAATGGGTTAAAAGGGACTGCCCTCATTTTTGCCCCAAAATAAATTTTTGGAAAAATTTTAAAAGGTCAAAAACCAGTAAAAGCAAATCAGAAAAAACAAAAAAAATTAAATGTTTGTTTAAAGGGGAGAGTCTTCATCCAGCAAATATTCCCCTTTTTGGGTTTAAAAATTAAGGTACCTTTATTCCCCGGGGAGAAGAAAGAAGGGGACACTCCCCATCAGGGCAACAGATCCATTTGGGGGGGGATTTGTTGACCCAATGGGGAAAAAAAAAAAATTGGGGAAAATGAATCCACCCGTGTATTTTTTTACGAGAAACGGCCCAAAACAAAACGACCACCCCCTCAAAGATCTTTTTGAAAGGAAAGAACTGCAGTTTAATTCCCTGGAACAGTTCCGTCGCTTAAAATTTTTTTTTAAATTTAAAATTTAAAAATGGCGGCAAGAAAGGGGAAAAAGGAAGAACCCTTACTTTAAAATGGCCTGGAAGCAAGAATGGTGAAAGGAAGAGCCCTTAAAAAATAATGGGGAAAAATATTTGATTTTTTATCTTGCAAATTAGATAATTTTTTAAAGAAGATTGGTTTATCCCATGCTAGACAAAACCTAAATTTTTTTGGGAATTGGGAATATATTAAAAAAAATTCGGCGCATTTAGCGGGAATGAAAAAAAATTTGGTTAAATTGGGGTAAATGATATAGTTAAGCTTAAGAATTTTTTTAATCTACGCAAATAAAAATTTTGGGTTTTTAAAAGGGAAAGTTTCAAAAGGGAAAAAAGGGCAGAAATGAAAAAAGGAAAAAAGCCCTTTTTTAAAATTAATGAAAGATTTTTTTGAGTATAAAGTTTTATCTTTAAAAAAGGGTATTTGGGGAAGTTTTGGGACAATCCTTGGCTAGAAAAAATCGCCAGACAATCGTTTTTTAAAACCCCCAAAGCTTTTTATTTTGATTTATGGGTATGGGAAAAAGGAATATTGCGAAATGAAAAAAAAAAATTTTAAAAGCCACCCTAGCTTTTTAATAAATAATTATTTTTTGCAAAAATTAGATGAGGGTAAAATTGAAACGTGCGATTGTGAAAAAAATAAGCCCCATATGATTTTTCTATTCCCAATGCCCCATTACTTAGGGAAAATTTGGGAAATTAAACCCAAAACCCCGTTTTGTGTTTGTTCTATCTAATGACTTCTTTGTTACAACAGTTGTGTTGATCTCTTGTAGATTAGATGTATTTTTTACGTTTTTTCATGAAAAAAAATTTCTTATTGTCAAAACAATGCTTTTTTTTTAGTTGTCAGGGGATTTTGTTTTGGTCTGCACAACACTGCGAGATATTCCCTTTGTTTTTTTAAACAACTTTTTTTTGGGGGGGAAAGACTTTTAAAATTTTCGCCCTTTAAAACCCTTTTTAACTCCTTGTTCCCCACCCCCGGGGATAATTCACCCCTTCATCTTACCAAAAACCCTTCTTGTTAATATTGGAATGCAAGGGGCGAATCTTTAGGGAAATTCAGAAGTGTCGTACCATCCCGCATTGCCCTTTAGTATTTTAAATTCCCATGTCTTTTTTAAAATTTCTTCAGTAGGGTTTGCGTTTAAAAAAAGGGAAATTCTGTATCTGGGGTAAAAGTTTTTTGGATCAGGATACAAGGGCAAAAAAGGGAAAGTCGTAAAAAAGGGAAAATTCTAAACATCAAAAGTTCGCCCAGCCCCTAAAAAAATAAACCCAAAAAAAAAGGGTTACCCAAAATTTGACTTTTTTTTTTTTCATCATTTTTCAAAAAGTGTTCATGAAAAATTTCTAAATTTTCCGGAAATTTTGGGGTTTTGAAGTCAATTTTAATTGCAACGTTTTCTCTGGTGACCAATCAACATCTTTCGCTTGTGCGGTTTTCCATAGTCTTTCCAAAACAGCGGGTGTTCATCAATTTGGGAAAAAGTCTTTTTTTTGAAGATCTGTGGATTTAGTTCGGGAGATCGTGTTTTTTTTCCTTTAAATTTATGGGTTTTTCCTTTTGAACGGTTTTTTGTTAAAAAAAAGAAAATTATAGGGTTTGAAAGCTGTAAACCTTCAAACCATGTTTTAAAAATAAAATTTTTGAACCCTTTGAAAATGGCAGACTTAATTTTTTTTGCCCCGAAGATTGGGCCCACAAGTTTGGGTTTGGTTTTCTGTCTTTGCCCTTTTTAGACTTTTCTGCCGCTAATGGATATTTCATTATGGTAATCATGAAGTTTGAGGATATTTTAAATCAACTTTGAAGGGAGCCCTCTTTTACGGAATCAGCTTCTGGGAGTAGGTAGCCTTTTTTAAAAAATTTTTGAATGTTTTTGGGGAGTCCTGTTTTCTTTTTTAAGTTGGTAAGGGAAAGTGATTGCGCCATTGCCCACCCCTTTTACGGGTTTGTTTGCAAAAAAATTTTACATGAGTTTGTTAGCCCTTTTATTTGGGGATCATAGTCGTCCAAGAAATTTTTTGTTTGTTTTTCCCAGTAATGGTGCGCCCGCCATACTGATTCCCCCCCCGCTTTTCCTTTTTCCCAATCTCTGAAGCATTGGGGGGGTCAAAACAATTAATCAATTTGTACTCCATTTAAATTTTAAGAATGCGCCCACTCACCCCAAGGCGAAAGAAATGTAATGCGCGGGACCCAGGCTGAAATTGTTTATCCCGGGTTTTCCCTTTTAATTTTCAAAGACCCCGCCAAAAAAACAGGTATCCCCCAAATTTAAATAGGAATTTTTGGTTTGTCCCCCACGTTTTTACACTTTTAACTTTTTGCCACGATCTTGAGCTGGGGTTTAATCAGAATCACTGATTTTTTTTTCCTTGGACAAAGAAAAAGAAGGGCCCCTTTTTAGGGGGAAGTGAAATCTTCGTAAAAACCCTTTAAAAAACCTTTTAATTTTACTCAAAAGGGGGTAAACCCCCTTTCTAAAAAGAGTTGGGTCAAAATAGTGATTTTTTATTGGGCGGCCCTTTTAAGGAAATACCCGGGGGCCTTCTAAGGGAAACCCATCTTGTGTTGCATAGAGTCGTAGAAAAAAAAGACATTTAAAAAAAAGTAAAACACATGTATTTTTCCCTGAGGGATTTGTGCAATGCATGACCCCTGAAGTCCTGGTTACTGCTTGCATTATATAGGTGAGAGTCGAAAACCTGGGGAAAAAGTTGTAAAAAGAATATGGGCAGCTTCCATGTCTTTGGTTAAAAACTTTTTTTTGAAGATTGCATTTTTTATGTGCGGGCTCCCTAAACTTTCCACTTTTGTGACCCTTTGGGCTCTTATTTTGGATTCTCTGGGGGTGGGAAAAACCAAAGGGGCCCCCCCACAAATCCATCAGTGAGTGGCTGTTGGTCATACTGTTGTTGGTTTTCAGGCGTCATTATGTTTCAGAAAAATTTTGAGATTTTTAAAAAAAAGGTTTTTAAAGCATTTTGCTGCATGCTTTTTTTTTTTTTAAAATTTTTGCAGCATTTGGTCCTTTTGTAAAATTTCGGGCTTTAAAGGGGCCCGCCCCCAAAATTAAACAATGATGAAGGAAAAGGAGAAAAATTTGGGTTTGTTTAAATCTTTAAAGGGATTTTTTTGGGAAAGTTTTGGGGGGTTTTGGGCCTTAAAAGGGGAACAATGAGTGTTTCAAAAAGTCTGGGTAAACAACTTATGGACTAGTTTGCAACTTTTCCCAGTTCTTAAAACTAACTTTCCCTCCCTTTTCCCCGGGGGAAAAATTAGTTCTGTTTTCACAGCCCAAACTGGGCTAATAAAATTGTTTTACATGTTCGTCGCAGCTTGAAAGGGGAGGGAAATTTTGGGTTAAACATTTTCTACAGAATTCTTTTTTGGCTATGTTTTTTTTTTGTATGCACTATTTAATCTTTTTCATTGTCCCGTATTGAGTGTAGTGAAACCCCTTTTTAAGGTTTTTTGAAATCGGGGAGTAAGTCTACAGGGAAGTTTTGGTTGGTTCCCCTTTATTTTTGGGAAACTGTTTTTTGGGCCCTCAATTTGGGGCCAGCCCCCCCCCCCCCAGGTTGGTTTCTTCAAAACCTTTGGGGAAAGACATTAACAGTTTGGTGGATTTTGTTTTAAAATGATAAATTTTTTGCCCTCCCAGCCATAGGAAATTTAAAGCCCCTTTTTAAAGTTAAGATCTTTGGGCCCCCCACTGTAAATATTTTGGGATACTCTCCCCTGCATTTTTGGCAAACTTTGATGCGCCTGCAAGAACGCCCCAAACAAAAAAACATTTGTCTTCTGAATTTTTTATGTTAAAAAATGCTTTCTTTGAAACTAATGTTGGAGGCAGTGGAATGAAACCCTTGCCTAAAAATTTTGGCTTTATTTTGCCTGTCTTAATTGTTTGTTTTGGGGCCCTTTCCCCCTTGCCAAAACCAGAGCCTCTCATTTTTGGGCTCCCTTCAGAGGCTTAAATTAAAACTGTGTAAGAAGGGTTGATTGCCCAACGGGGGGTTTAAGCCCATTATGAAAAAGAATAGTCTGCTTTTTAAGTTAAAGCCCCCAGACTTCAAAGTTTTTTCTTCTTTTAAAGGGTTATTTATCGATTAAAAAAACCTAACCTTTACTTTAACTGGAGGGTTTTTTGGTTATTTTACTTGGAACTTGGAAATAGCATTTTAAAAACGCTTGCTGTACCTTTTTTGGATCAATAACTTCCTAAAACAAAACCTCATTTAAAGTTTTTGGGAAAAAAACGCTTTTCCTCGAGAAAATTGCTTAAAAACTTTAATTCTAAACCCTTTATATTCTTATCCTTTGTTGAGCTTCTTTTCTAAATCAAAATATTTATTTAAATCAAAAAAAAAAAATTTAAAATTTTCAGAACCCAATATCAACGGTCTTTTTGTGCTTGGATTTCAAAAACTAAAGTATAAACCCCCTTTGGGGTTGTTAATGTGAGCTGTTTGGGCGCTTTTAAATTTTTTCTTTTTATTTTTTTTAAAAATTTTTCCCTTTTTTTTTATCGGGTTTTCGGGTCTGGTTTTTTGAGAAAATTTTCCCCTTGCCTTTTTTTGAAGATAAAACTTTTGCCCTTTTGTACCCTCAAAACCCAGCCTGTAGGCGACTAAATTCTTCATCCTTTGATTTTCCCGAGTCGGCAAGTGCTTTATTTTTTGTCAGTTTGAAGGAACAAATTTTTTAGCTGTTATTTTTTTAAACCATACTGTGTGTTTTGGAGTTTACCTTTTTTATTTTTTTGCTGACAGCACTTACAGCCAATGAAAAAAGGGCCCCAAGATTTTTAAAAGACAAACCACCTGGGGTTTATGGGCTACCGGGGGCACCTGGGCCTGTTGCTAAGGGACTACACTTTTTTCCCTGCTTTTAAAAGCACAAAACCGCCGTTGCTCCCAGTATTAACATAGGGAAACCTGCTTTTTAAAGGGACAGCAGAATACCTTCGTTTGGTTTTGCTGTTTTTTGAAAGGTCCTGCTCTAGTTTTGTTGCATTTGTGTAATGTTGGTTAATCTGAAAGTTTTTAATGTCTACAGCAAAAAGCTTTTCTCTTCTTTGGGCCCCTTTTGGATAAGCCCGAAAACGGGACATGCTTTTTTAAAAAAAAAATTTAATTTAGTTTTGGATATCTTTCAATCTGTTACCCTTGGGAATATTCAGCTGCGGCATAATTATTAAAAAAAAAATGTAAAATTTAAGTGGTTTATCACTCTTTTTTTCTTTATCAATTTAAAATTTTTATTAGGGTTTTTAAAATGTTCTCCCCCCCCCCATGCAAATGATTATTTCTTTTGGGCCTTAGGCCCAATCCATAAACCGTATTTCGTTGTTAAATTTCATCAAGTCTAAACTGGGGAAGGTGGGGATCTTTGGGAAACAAGGTTTTACTTTTTTGGATTTTTCCCACCCCCCGCCCCCAAAAACAATTTTCTTTTTTCACCCAAAATGATGAAAAGGTTTTAAAGGGCCCGCTCCCGGGTTGGGATTTGGGTTGGACTACCCTAAAATTGAACATTTTTACTTTCGTTTTTTTTGGGATTGTAAACTTTTACTTTGTCTTTTTAATGGTTTCTTCATCTTCACACAGCAAATAAAATTTCCTTTAAGGGATCTTGCTGCGGCGCTTTAAAAAATAAAATTCCTATAGTTTTCTGTCTGCTTTTAGGTTTTTTTTGAAAAGATGGGAAACCCCTCTTTCGTAATATATTTTCTAAAATTTTTACTGATATTGTTGTCTATCAGCCCTTTCTAAATTAGGGTTGTTTAAAAATGTTTAAACTCTAACGAGATGTCCCAAAATGCCCGTTTGGAATCAGTGTTGCGATTTTAATGACCGTTTTTTTATTCACTAAAAAATTTGTTCATATGAAAAATCGGGCTTTTTTTAAAGCTCCCTTTAAAGTATGGCGCATGCGCTTTTAAAACTCAAAATCTAAGGGGATGGAAAAAACGATTTCCCAAAAGCATAACTTACAGCTTCATACTTTTTTGCCGTTTTTTTAGAAACTTCGGCCCTCTATTTTGTGTTTTTTGGGGCTTCGTTATTTTCGATTTCCCTTTAAAAAGCAAAAATCGGCCCTTTCATTCTCGGTTAGCCATAGATCACAAAAAGATTAAAAAAAATGGGCTGCATTGTGTAAAAGGGAAAAAAATTTCTTGCCCCCCAAGGGTTTTTTTAGGGAAATTTTTTTTTAACGATTGCCCGTCCCGAAATTTTGTTAAAATGTCCTGTTTACGTTTCCCGTTGCTGAATCAAGTTCTATTTTGAAAGTAAGCCGTGCAGTCCTGGCCCCCAATCACTTCATCTGCTCCTAGGTCTGGAAAAATTTTGGGCCGTAAGAAAATTTTATCTGAAACAATAGTAGATGGATTTTTTTGGAACCCAAAAAAAAATTCTGTTTATTTCCCTTCACGCCAAAGGGCTCTTTCGCTTTTTATGCGGGTCAAAAATCGAGCCATTGCTTGTGACATTTTTTTATTAAAAAAAAATAAAAAGTTAATTATTTAAAAACATGGCAGAAAGGGAAAATTTGATGTTTTTTTATCTGGGGGACGCCATGAGGAAAGGGGCCTTTACCAAACCCCTTACAATCATTGCGGCGTGAATTAACCCGAAAAATAAGGTCAAATCATTTTTTTCAAAGTTTAGGCCCGAAAATCCCGAATTTATAGACCCTAATGATTTTTTAAAAAAAAGATGACCATTTGTTTGTGGAAAAAAGAGCAAGGGCAAACTTTTCAGCTTACAAATAAACCCCGACCCATCAAAGTTTTTAGCCCAAAGGGCTACAATTTTTTCAAAGGCTAAATGTGATGCGATCAAAATCGCCCCTTTGGGATTTCCAAAAACCCCGAAGAAATTTGGGCGTGAGGGAGTTGCTAAACTTCAAAACACACTACAAAAACTCCCCAAAAGTTAAAACCCAAAAACAAAACATTTCCCCTTAAAAAATTTTTTAAGGCCCCCAGAAAACGAAAAAATAGAAAACCGTTTTTCAAAAAAAGAAACGTATTTAAAAACTATGCACGAAACCGCCGCTACCTATGAGAGAAATAACGGCCCTTGATCATGCCCTTTTAAAAAGCATCAGAGGCGAATTAAAAAACAATTTTGCAAAACTGGGTGAACTAAAATGAGCATATAAAAAAAAGGAAAAAAAAAAAAAACTAGGGTTTAGGTGAAAGAAACCCCAACTTAGGACCCGGTGTTAAAGAAAGAAAAACACAAAGACTAAAAGATCTTAAAAAAAAAGAGATCAGGGAAGACTTGAAGTGTTGTCTAAAAAAACCGAGAAAAAAATTTCGGGAAATTTAAGTGAAACAGGGAAAAAGGGGAAAATATCCAAAGAATTTTATATGAAGACACAAAAGTTAGCAGAACGGGAAAAAGAAAAACTGGTTTTTGGGGAGCAAAGGGGTCACATTTGCAAGTGGTTTTTAACAGCCTTAAAGGGTTTTCCCAATTTTGTACACTGGGGTTGGCTATTACAGGGGGGTGGTGGTGGGGGGAGCAGTGCTCCAGGGCCCGTTTGTCAGATAAAACATGGATTAAAAAAAACAACCCCGATCACCCCTTTCAAAATTACTAAAAAATTTTGCCAGTAAGGCAATTTGGGGCTCTTTGGGCCCGGTATTAAAAGGGGGTGTTTTTAGTGGCTTTTTTCTGCCGCAGTAAAAAGTAGTTGGGGGTTTTTTCTTTGGGACTTTTGGGCCCTTAGTTGTCCTTTAAAAGTTGGGTTACTCTTTAGTAAGTTAAAGGGCCAAGTAATCCCAGGGCAGTTTAAACCCAAAAAAAAGTGCCGTCTTTTCAATTCATGGTCATTTACGGGAAAAAAGTCCCCGTCCCTTTAAAAGGCCTTTGGGCTTTTGGGGGGTTTGGGGGTTTGGGTGGGGTTTTTTAGGGGGCTTTTTTTTTTTTTTGCTATTGGGGCTTAGAATTTATGTCGTTTTTTTCCGGGCCTTCTCTTTATTGCCAGCCACAAGGTTTCATTTTTTATAGTTTATTTTTTTTCCTATTTTGGAGCCCGAGGTCAGAAGGTTTGCCCTGTATAAACCAGTTTCCGACAGGGAAAAATTAAATTTCGATCTTGCGTTTTGTAAAACATTTTGGTACCCTTTTTAAAACTTGAAGGGAAAACAAATTGGAATTTTAAAAAGAATCCCCCCCTAAAAAATTTTCCCAAATACTGTTTTTGTGCATCAAAACCAAATAGAAGGATCAGTTTTGTTCGATTTTTGCTTGTTTTTGTGAAAATAGCAAAAAAAACCAAAAAATTAAAATACGGGAAAGGAGTCGTTTATTCGTTCTATTCCCTCTAGTTAGGGCCCTTAGGAAATATCAAAAAAAAAATGTTTTCCAAAGCTGTTTTATGCTCTTGCTCTTTTGGACCCGAGGTGAACGTTGTTTCCCGAAGAGAAAGATGTTTTTAAAGGGGGATTTCCAATCTAGTTATACTTTTTTGGGGCACTCCCCCAAAAAAAAAAGGGTGCCCCAAAACCCCTGATTAAGATCCAAAATTTTGTCTAAAGTTTTGCCCCTTTTGGGGCAAAATTTTAAAAATTTGGGTTTCAGATCCTTTTTTAAAAGCCTTGTAATTTTATTCTGTTGCTGAATGGATTAAACCCTTTTGTATTTGGTAATGGCCCCTTTGCAGTTAAAATTAAAAAACGTCGGGGGTTTTAATAAAAATGAAAATCTAAAATACTGGCCTCACCAAAAGGGTCAGGATGATTTAAATGATCAGCATCGACACTCCACACCCAGTTGATGCACAAAAAAAAGCAAAATTTAACTGGTTTTTTGAAAAAAACTGCATCGGATGGTTCTGAACCCACTTTTTGGGGTGTAAAACGTTTTTAATAAAGGGGGGGTTTAAAAATCTGTTCAAAAGGAGTTCTAACCTTTACTTGAAAGGGTCAAGGTTCCCGAGTCCCCAGGAAAAGTCGAGAGTATCTTTGTTTTTATCTTTAGGACTGTAGTGCGGCCCAACAGAATATTTTGAAATTTGTATATTTTGAATGCCTCATTTTTAAATTTTTTTTTAAAAATGGTTTTTAAAAAATAAAAACTCAAGGCAGTCCTTCGTTTTTTTTGGTATGCTATTTAAAAAATAATGCGGAACCGAAGGGTTGCACCCCCATGAAATTTTTTTTAAAAAAAGTCGTTTTTTTGGTTTTTTAATTTTTAAATAAAAACCAAAAAAGAATTAAAGTAATTCAAAAACTTGGGCCTTGGTGGAGACTTAAAATTTGCCAGTTAACCATACCTGATGGTTTTTGGGTTTTTCTCGCCCCAAAAGAAAAGGGAATGGTAACTTCGACATTAATCTCAAACTTTAACAATGCAAATTTTGGGAAAATTTAAAGTTGACATTTAAACCTGAAAAAAAGTTGGAGGTTACCCCTTTTTTATGTTTGAGCTAGCTAAATGTTAAAAATTTTTCAACTGGCAAACATGGCTTTTTATGCCCCTTTTATAGATTTATAGTTACACCCGACAAAAAATACTTTGAGGGAGAATATCCGCTCGATCTTGCATTTTCATTTTATTAACTCTATGTTCATTTGGGGCGAGCTGAGCACTGATTTAAAAAATTATATGTTGGGGGGGCCCCCAACTGTTTTAAGAGCTTTTTCCATCAGGGGAAAGCTGCATATTGCGTTTTTAAAATTTTTTACCCAAATTACCCAATTTACGTTTTAAAAGAAATTTGCTTTTGGGAGGGTCGATATTTATATAAAGGGTCACAGATTTAAAACAGGGGAAAGTCGTAAAATGTGATAACCCGCACATTGTTTTTTTGAAATAAAATAATACGTTGTTTTTAAAAAAAGTCACGTGGACCAGAAGAATCCGGGGGTTTTCATTAGCGCCTGAGAGGTGTTTTAACTTTGAATTTTAAAAGACCTTGCAGACGTTTAGGATTTTTAAAAAAAAACGGTGGGATAGGGACTTTTTTTGGTTTTGAGTACACTAAAGATGGTTTTTATAAGCGCCCAAAAAGGGTTGGGCACAACAAAAGGTTTCCCAAAAAATTTGAACAACTACGCAAACTAGAAGGGAAATTTTAATTTCAGGTCAGTAGGGAAAAATTAAAAAAAGTTCGAAAAAAAATTTACAACAAATGGCACTTTTGAAAACCTTTTTTAGAAATTGGGGCTTTAAAAATTTTAAATTTTTAAAACCCTTTTTCATTTTTTTACCGTCAAAAATGTTTTGAAAAGCTTTTAACTCTGGCCCTTTACATGTAAGTCTTATGCCAGAGGGGGCAACGTCGGGAAAAGGGGATCGAAAAAAAAAAGCCGTTTTGGGGGGCAAACAGTAATCCTTCCCCGAAGGGGAATCGGTTTTAAAGAAAGCTTCTACAAAAAATTTCAGTTCATTCCCGCACAAAATTAGGAGGGCACGTTTTCCCCCAAATTTTTTTTTTAAATTTCTGTCTTAAAAAAGGAGGGGAAGAAAAAGGAGCTCTGGGCGTCAGTGACAATCTTATGAAAAGGGAATTTTTATTTGCTGGCAAAAAATTAGACGTTGAAAACTTAAAGTTACTGTGTCGTTTTTTTTACAAAGGCGAGGATATTAAGGTCCTTTAAAAAAAGCAACAAAAATTTTTTAATTTTTAGTTTAAATAGAAAAAAGATCTTACTGAACTGAATGGATTAAACTTAAAACATTTTGGGGCCCTTTAGGGGTTTTTTTATATTGAACAAGTTTTGAAGAGAGTATGATTTAAAAAAAATAAAAATGGTGTAAATTTTTAAATTTTTGTTTTAAAAAATTTGGGGGCAAAAAGAAATTTTGGGGTCAATTTCCGATGTTAAATTTATGATAAAAAACCCCCCCCATTGTTCTTGATTTTTGGACAGTCTGTTGTGGAAAAAACCCAAAATTTGTCCCCGGGCCTATTACAACAGTTTATCGTTTTTTAAATTTTTTATCAAATTTTGTAAATTTTTTGGGCCCCAAAACTTTTAAAAGGAAAAAAAGCATTTCACGACCCGAAGGTTTATATGGACAGAGTTTACATATATTTTGTTGAATTTCCCAGGGAATAAAAAGGGGTGGTGTTTTAGAAAATTTTTTTTGACCGTTTGAAAGGGAAATCCGGCAATTTTTTATTATAGAGGAAATGTTCGGCAGAAAAAAGACATAGTTTAAAAAAAAAGAAACAAATTTATCAAAAAATGGCTTTCGGGAAACATGCTGGGAAAAAGTGTGTGGATTCTATGTCAAAAAAAATAACTCAGTTTTTAAAAGGGCTTTAGGGGAAAAGTTAAAGACTTTTTGTTTTATTTCACATGAAAGACAGGACGGGGATTTTGATGGAAAGTATGCGTGGAAAAAAAGATTTTATTGAAAACGATCAAAAAAACGGGAAAAGGGTTAAGCAAAAAACTTAAATCTCAAAAAAATTTTTTAAATTTGTGTTTTAAAAAAAAAGATAATCCTACACATTATGTTAAAGTTTGTAAAGTGTTTACTATTTGAGAAAATATAAAATAGGCTTTCTGGGGGAACCGGCGGAGCAACAGCGGGAAAACCGGGGTTTAGGGGGGGGTTTGGGGGCTGGGCGGAGGTGGGTGGCCAGAAAAGCCTTTTTTTTTTTTTTTAGTTCTCTCTCCCCCCCTGTCCTTCCCCTTTTGCTGTTGGGAAAAACTGGCCAGGTGGGTGTTTTCCCGGGGGCACATGCGCCCAGGTTTCCCCACTGCTTAAAATAGCGGGAGTTCGTTGATGCGTCCCCTTTGGGGTTTTTTTGGCTGGGGTTTTCCCCCCTCTGCCCCTTGTTGTTCCTTCCATCGGGGCCGTGTTTGGGGGGTTTTTGCGGGTTTTGGGTCTGTCATTTCCCTTCCCGATCCTTGCCTGGTGCCTGATTTGTTTTTAAAAGGTCGTTTGGGCCCCATCGTTTATAAAAACCTCGCACAAAATAAAAAGGGAGAGGGGCCAAACCCTTTTTTCCTGTGAAACCTTTGGGTGCCTGAAAGTTTTGGTAAGATCGTTTGCGATCGGAAAAATTTGGGCCTGCAGCTGTTTTCCGGGCGTCTTTTTTTTTCCAGGTTTCCTTCTTGTCCCCCCAGTTTCTGAGTTTGATGATCAGGGTTTTGGGGTCACCTTGTCCTATCGATGGGCTTGCAACCATCGTCTTCAGACCCTTTTTTTTTGGGCCATCAACGTATTTAATGCATGCAAAAACAGCTGCAAACCACCATCAAAAAACTTTCTCTCGGCGCCTGTTGGGATTTCCCAAAAAGTCGGGTTTTTCCCTGGGGCAATTCTTCCCAAACGGTTCTATTTCAGTGTTCATGTTGGGGCTGATTTCGGATTTGAAAATTTTTTAACAGAGAGAGAGGGGAGAGGAGGAGAGAAGGAAGGGAAGATGAGAGAGGAGAGAGGGAGGGGAACCCCCCTTTCACGTAAACTAGTTAATAGTTTATTTGGGGAAAAAGGGTTGGAAATTTTTTCCCCAACATACACCCAGCCAAGGTGTTTCGTCTGCAGAAAAAAAAAAGGTTTCCCCTGAAGTGAAAAAAAAAAAAGGCATGCGTTTAAACCCTTTAATGGGGGGCGAGGGTGAGGGGAAAAAAGGAGGGGAGGAAAAGGGGGGAAAAGGGGGGAGGTGGGGGGGGAGAGAGAAGGAAAAGAGAGAGGGGAAAGGGGAGACAGCAGACAGACAGACAAAAAAGGGCGGGCCCGGGCAGACAAAACAGAGAAAAAGATTTGAGAGAGGGCAGGGCAGGGCAGACAGGCAGGGCCGGCAGGGCAGCCAAGCAAACATAACAGAAAAAGCAAAAGTGGAAAACAAACCCATTCCCTCGGTGTTTTATTCTTCTACATGTATATCATTCACACTGACAGCTTACCGGTGCTTTATTTTCCCCTTTGCTATTGAAATTTCTCTCTCTCTCTCTCTCTCCCCTCTCCTCTCTCCTTCTCTCCTTTTCTCTCTTTCCCAGGGGTGCCTCACTCTCTTTTCCCCTCCCTCTCTCATAAATTTAAAAATCTCTCTCTCTCTCTCTCGCTTTGCTCGTGGAGTGACTTTCCCTTTTTCTGGTTGCCAGCAAGACGAATTTTCACTGCTCCCATTAAATTTTTTCTTCTTTTCAAAAAAAAAAAGCGTGGGAAAAGCCCTTTGGGGGGGTCTACCATCAAAATTTTTGGGGGGTTTTTCTCAACCCCACGCTGCGCGAATGACATTTTTTTCATTCAAAAATTTTTGAAGGCAGGGATAAACGGGGCTGTTGTATTCTTAGGGGTGACAAAAATGGGCCGGACCATTTTCCCCGTTACGCGGGCCTCCGCTCACAGTGCTGTGTTTTAGAAGAAAATGTCCCCAAGGTTTAACAGGGCAGGACAAGGGCCGATTTAATGGAAGCAAAAAAGGGAAGGTTTTAAACTGTATCTTTCCCCCTTTGGTTTGTTCCAAAACCCACCCCCCCTGGTTTAATTTTGCCCAAAGCTGCAGAGGGGGGCCAAAAGGAGTATTTTAGCCAGGGTTTCGACAACAACAACAAAAAAACAACAGCAACAAAAAAACAATGGAGGGTCCTGGGCCTGAACTTTCCAGGGATCCACGCCCAAACCCCCCCTCCACTGTTCCTTCCTGCGCCAATTTTGTTTTCCCGTGATGGAACACACCACATAGCATGGAGCCCAGCGACACCCGTGAGTCAGTAACAGTAGCTCCCAGCTTTTGACCTGTCATTGACACTGATGTTGGGAAAAAAGGGGGTGTGCTAAGGGAAAATTTATGTCGAAACTGTGATTTCGGGTTTTTTTGATTACGGTTCATCTGTAACTCTTTTTTTCTGCGCAACAAGGGCCCTTTAGACATTTGTCGAAAAAAGAAAATCCGTGTGATACAAAACAGTAGTGTGATTTTTTGCAGGGAAAAATAGTGTTAGGCACTGGGCACCCCCTGCCGACACTACAGTAAAAGACCCTAATGACTTTTCTTGGAAAGGAAAAAGACAAAGAAAAAAAGAATGTCGCCTGGGGGAACTTGAAGGAAAATCTGAAGGGCAGCAAAAGCATGCCGCCAAAAAAGGTTTTAAATCGAAATCTTGACGATCCCTCCCCTGACTGTTGCTCCGTTTTTGACTGTTTAAAGAATATGTGAAAGATCCGGGTTGCCCGTTACCCGTGTTCTCATTGTATCTAATGGTCTATACAATTCCCCGGGTCTGGACTTTCCAATCGCGACCACTTTTAGTAATGTATCAGTGATGTTATTTTTTAAAATTTTTTTGTATGTAAAAATCCCATCCCCTCCGTTTCCCACCCTTTTGAAAGGGCTCTTGGAAAAGGGTATTTACAATTTAAAACCTTTATTCGCCCCCCCTTTTCTCTCTTCTCCTCTCTTTTCCCCTTTTCTCTCTCTCTTAAATGGCCTCACTCTCTTTTCTCTCCCTCTCTCATAATAAAAAGCCTCTCTCTCTCTCTCTCTTCTCCTTCTCCTTCTCTCTCTCTCTCTGCAATTGTTTTTATAAGTGTTTTTAAAATTTCATTAAATGCAGATGATCCCCGTCAATAGGGCCCTTCGTACCCAAACAAAAAAATTTGATGCTGTGTTCGCCATCTGTCTCTGTTGTTTCTTTTTTCCCACTGTCAAAAAAAATGGTCTTTCGTCTCTGTTTCCCCCTCCCACCCCAACCCATCTCTCTACCCTCTCAACGGGAACCCCCCCCCCCCTTCCTCACATCCCCTCCTTCTTCTTCTTCTTCTTCTGTCTGTCTGTCTTTTCTTCTCTCTCTCTCTCTCTTTTCTCTCTCCTCTCTCTTTCCTCCTTCCCCTCCCTCCCCTTCTCTTCTCTATCTTTCCCCCCCTCTTTTCTCTTTTGGGGTTTATAGTGTTTATTTCCCGCAATAACCACAAAAAAATTTTTCATAGACAAAACCATGTGCAATCAAAAAATTCCTGATTTCAGCTGGTTTTCGTCTCTCTCGGGTTTTTTTTTTTTTTTTTTTTTTTTTTAAAAGATTTGGTATATATCCTGTCCCACCCCCTTTCCACTCAGGGGCTGTCTGTCTGTTTTTTCTCTCTCTCTCTCTCTCCCCTCCCTCTCTCTTCTTCCCTCTCTCTTCCCCTTCCCCTTCCTCCCCCCCTCTCTTTCTCCCCCTCTCTCTTTTCTCTTTCTCCCCCCTCTCTTTTCTGTGGTTTCATAAAGTGTTTAAACCAGCAATAACCCCTAATTAATTTTATTTGCCCGGGCCACTTTTTGCAATCAAAATTCCTGATACACTGTTTTTTCGTCGCCCCCTCTTTCTCTCTCTCTCTCTCTCTCTCTTTCTCTCTCTCCTCCCTCTCTCTCTCTCTCTTTTTAAAAGATCTAGTTATCTCCTGTCCCCTCCCGTCAACTCAATTTTGTTTGTCCGTCTGTCTTTTCTGTTCTGTTTTGTCTGTCTCTCTCTCTCACTCCCTCTCCCCTCTCTCTTCTCTCTCAACCCTAATACACCCCCCCCCCCCCCCCCCCCCCCCCCCGTCTTTCCCAAACTGCCCCCCTGTCTGCGTGTGTCTGGGGTTTTTGAAGCTTTTTCTCGCGAGAGAAACAGACACCACGGGTCATCAAAGGGGCGGCACGTTTTTCAGACAACCTCCCATCCGGAGGTCCACTCCTCCCTCTTCGGAAAGGGAGTTGCCCCCAACCATCATTCCCCCCTTCCCCCCCCCCCCCCCCCCACCCCCACCATTTAAATCCCCCCCCCCCCTTCCATCCCCCCCGCTTTTCTCCCACCCCCCTTTCCTCTGATTTCCCCCCGGTTTTTTCCAAACCCCCCATCACCCCTGCTGCGTCCCCCTTCCCCCTTCACCCCCCACCCCCTTAAACCCTTTACCCCTACCCCCCCCCCCCCCCCCTTCCCCCCACTCCCACACCCCTACCCTCCACCCCCACCAAATCTCGCTTCACCGGGTTTCCCGTTCATAGATACGGGGGGTGGAGCATTTTTTTTTTTTTTTAGATGCCCCCTTCCCCCCAAGGCAAAAAAGGGCCAAACAGACCGGGCAGGGTCTGGTTTCTTCTTCATTTGCCTTGAAATCCCGTAACTAGGCGCTAGTATTCAAATCCATAGGCTAAATATGAGTGCAAATTTCTTTACACATGCTCACGGGGCGCGCTCACACACACACTTGCACACCGAGGGTGAGAGAGAAGACCGACCCAAAGACAGACGAAACAAAGAAAAGACGGGAAACAGAAAAAGTGACAGACAGACAGGAAAAACAGGGGCAAGGGGCGCAAAAAAAGACATCATGAAAGGCAGACAGGACAGGGCAGGAACAAAAAGGGCAGAGAGAGAGAAAAGAGGGGGGAGGGGAGAGAGGGGAGAAAAGAGAGAGAGAGAGAGAAGGCACAAAAGAGACCAAAAGGAAAAAGCCCCGAATTCTTTTGCACATCGTTTACTTTTTTCACGACATTAAATAATCGATGAGAACCATTGGGCCCCCCCACCCTTTCCCCCTTTAAACCCCGGGGAGTCAAATGGGGGCACCCCACTGTAGGGCAGTCCCCCAAGTTCCCCCAGTTCCCCGTCGGCTGTGCGCCAAAAGGGTTTTTGGGGTCTGCAAATATTTTCCCTGTCCCCTCTACAAAAGCTTTCCCCTTTAATGATTTCTTTTTTCTAAGCCCCTTTTGGGGAAAAACTCTTCTTAAAATTGAATTTGAATTTAAAAGTTTTCCAGTTTGTATTTTAATCCTTAAATTTCTAGAGGTGTAAGCCACTGAATTTGTAAGGCATGAATTTTTCCTTTACAAATATTTGGGGTACGTTAAACTTTTTTTACCCCTTTTTTTGGTTAACAATTAATGTTTAATTCCCATAAACATTTCTTTTTGGTTTTGTTCCATTAATATTCTCTTTACAGGAAAAATTTTGGTTTAACATAACTATCTCCCGGGAAGTTATTTGAACTGACTTTGTTTAATTTTTTTCTTTTTTAATTTCTGGGGATTTTATTTTTAAAGTTTACCTGTAAAAATTTTTGAATTCAAATTTTAAAACGTTACTTAGATTGTTGGTTGTAATTTTTGTTTTTTGGTCTTTTAGCCAAGTACTCATTTAAAGTTTTTTGGTAAACAAAAATTCCTATTTCTCCAAAAAAATTGTTAAAAATTGTCCAAATTGAATTTTATAAAATTTTTTCCAAACTTAAAGAATTTAAAATAAAACTTAAAATTAAAAGCTATTTCTTTTTTTTAAGTAGATGTATTTTTTGTTTTGTTTTTACCACACTTTTAAAATTCGGTAAGATTGTTTGCGAAAGTTTTCCTTTGTTTAGGGCCCAATAAAGGTTCTTTTTTTTAACCTTTAGTCCTTCTTGGTTAACTAACATCTTCTTTTTTTGTGTATTTCTTTTTAGTACATTTTCGGGAAGAATTCATTCTCCAATTTTTACATTAAAAATTGGAAGCCCTTTTGAAAATTATTTTCGGTCCTTTTTTTATTTTTAAACCTTCTAAAGTGTTTGATTTTTGTTTGTTTTATTTTTTTTTGGTAATTGCAAATATATCTTTCTTGGGTTTTTTAGTAAAAAATAAAAAGGTTTAGGTTTTTCAACATTTAAATTTTGATAAAAATTTCCCCGTCTTTCATTTTAACCCCTGTTTTTTTCATTTTTTTAAAAAAAAAATATTTATTATTTTCTTTAAATTTAACATTAAGTGGAGTATAACTTTTAAAAATGATATTAAATTTTCCCAAGATTTGGAAAACACCTAAAGGGTTAAATTTTAAATGGTCAGAAACCAAAAACAAATTTTACAAAGGACTTTGTTTAAAAAGAAAAAAATTTCCCCGGGTTTCCCGAAGAAGGGTTTAAAGTATTAAAATTAATTTATTTAAAAATTTACTTTCTAAATAATTTAATCAAACGGGCTTTTATTTTTAAAATTGTTATAACTAAACAGAATTTATTAAAACAAGCCAGAGAATTGGAAAATTTTCAATTTTTTTTAAAAAAAAAAAACCTGGATGGCCATAAATTTAAGACATCAGCCCCGGGGGGTTTGGAAAATTTTTGTGGCCAATTTTTTATTAATTAAAAACCTTAAAAACCAAAAAAACAAAAAAAATCTTATCTTTTCAATAAGTCGAAAAAAATTTTCATACAAAAATTCGTTTTTTTATTTTAAAGTTTTAGAGAAGAAAGTTGCTTTTGTTAAGTAATAAAAAAATACACCGCTTTTTAAGGGGGGGGGCCCCCCTGGGAGTTGGTTCATTTTGGGATGTGGGGTTTTTCTCCCCCCGGCACCCCCGGGGGAAAAAAACGCTCAAAAAAACTGGACCCCTTAGAAGTCCTAATTTATTGGAGCGTTCTCGCATGTTTAAAGGCCACCATCATAGGTATTTTTGGCCCTTTAACCGGTTTTAAAAAAAAAGAGGTACAGCCCCAATCATCAGACGGTACATATTCTACTCCTTTATCCCCTCAGATTAAAAAATTTTTTTTAAAATTTTTTTGCTGGTTTGGTTTAATTTTTATGCTTTGGTGATGTTTGGTTTGGGGGATTTCGTCCGGGCACAGGAAAATTTTTGGCACTGTTTGGCGATTTGGTGGCGGGTCGGAGGCGCGTAATGGGCGCGCTAATTTTCCCGTTAGGGTTTTTGTGGATGTTGTGCGTATGTGGATAAAGGTACCCAAAACCGAAATTGGTTTGGGGTGGTTTTTGTGGCCCTTTTACGTTGCTTAAAAAATTTTTGGATTTGGGGTTTGGGGGGGGGGGGAAGGGTGTGGTTGGGGGGGGTGGGGGGGGCGGTTGGGGGTTTTTGTTTTGGGGGGAAAGGTTTAATAAGGAAAAAAATTTAAAATTTAAAATTAAAAGGGTTTTTAAAAAGATTGGGGTTTTAAAAAAGGTACAAAAATTGATTTAAAAAACCCTTAAAGTTTATTCCGGGGGGTTGGGTTCCTTTCAGGATATTGGTTTTTGCCGCCGGTTCCCTGGAAGGGTTTTCGAGCTCGGGTTTTGGGAAAGGGGCCCAGGGGTTTGTTTTTTTGCCTTTTAGTGTTTTCAGGTGTCAAAAATGGTATCTGGGTTGGGTTGTGGGGTGAGGTCTGTTAGAAAAGGGGGTAGGTGGGTTGCAGTTCGATGGTTTCCCATCTTATTTTTAAAAAATTTTTTAAAAAAGGTTTTGGTTATGCTGTTGGTGTTTTTTCGGGGGCTTTTTTGGTTTGGTGTTGATTTGTGGGGGTTTGGTTTTGGAAATTTTTTGGGGACTTGTTTGGGTTTTTTCGGGGGGCTTTTTGGGTCCGCCTAAGTTTTCCACAGTAGGGGTTTTTTTGGTGTTCCTGCGGGATGTTGGATCAGAAGCAGCCAAGAACCCCGAAAGACGGCAAGTGCATGCCCCCGTGGGTTGCCTCTTTTAATTGAATTAACAATGTGTTTGGGTTTTGGTTTCGGGCGGGGCGGTGTTTGGGGGGGTCGATGCCCTTGGGGTTTCCCCCTTTTTAAAATGTGGTGGGGTAGGCCTAGTGCTGTGACTTTTTTTTGTTTTTCCGTTTTTTTTTTTTTGGGGTATATTGTTTGGAAAATTTAAAAACAGGTCCTTTTATCACGCACTTTAAAATGAGGGTAAAAAAATTACTCCAATGTCCAAACCTAGTTTCAAAAAAAAGCAATTTTTTTTTTCTCCGCCTAAATTTAAAAATAACATACAGTAAATTTTAGCAAGTTTAAAAAAAACCCAAAAAACACAAAAAAACATCCTCCCCAATCTGATCCTTTACTTGTAAGTTTTACGCTCAGCAAAAAAACAAAGATTAAAATTTTTGAAAACGATCTTTTTAATTTTTTACAAAAAAAATACAGGAACTTTTCCCCCAAAAACCACCATAACTTCCCCGTTTGTCCCAAAAATTCAAAACAAAAAAATACCGTGGGGTTAAACATATTCATTTAAATTTTTCCCCAATAAAATTT
>JAMYXO010001435.1:0-29966 GCA_033310375.1 Conus canariensis
TACGTGTAGGACATGTTGCGTGTGCATGTCCTGCCCGTGGTAGCCGCTCCAGGAACCATGAGCCAGCAGGACAATGCCAGGCCTCACACAGCCCGCATTACCATGGTCTTCCTCAACACCCACAATATCCACACCCTGCCTTCGCCATCACTATGTCCAGATCTCAATCCGATAGGACATTTGTGGGACGAACTGGACCGACGCCTCAGAGCAGGAGTCAATGACCCTGCAACACCTGATGGCCTGTTTGCAGCGCTGCAGGAAGAGTGGAACGCCATCCCAAGGCAGACAATCCAGCACCTGATTGCCTCCATGCCATGCAGGTGCCAGGCTGTGATTCGGGCAAATGGGGTCATACCCGGTACTGATTCTGAGCGGGGATTGGGAAGCACGGGAGGAGCCAGGGGGAGGGAACTCTGTTCAGTGTGAATAGTCAGACATAATGAATAGACATAACAGTAGACTGATGTCTTATTTCTTCTGTGGTTGTAATATTTTGAATGCTAAATGACACATGAAATGACTGAAATAAAAATATGCGTTTCTTAAATGCACAGTATAGTATCCAGATACTTATATTCACTTACATGTTCCACTTTGATGTTTTCGATATACAAGTGAGGGACAGGAGCCGGTTTTCTTTGAAAATCAATTACCATCTTCGTCTTAATAACATTCAAATCTAGACAGTTCTCTTTGCACCATGTACAAAAACGTTCCACCTCTTGAACATAAATGGTATCTGAATTTGACAGGTCTTCTAAAGCAGAATCATCTGAGTACTTTCCGACAGGAATGACAGAAGAACCAGTACAATCATTTGTATAAAGAGTACAAGAGAGAGAACAGTGCCTTGAGGTGCACCAGTAAATGTGGTTCTAGTTGATATTTTCCTTCAAAGCGTACACACTGTAACCTGTTGACTAAAAAGTTCACAATCCATAAAATTTAGTTAGTTAGTGTTTATAGGGTCCAGCAGACTACTAGGAGCCAAATCAGGACCTAAGCTATCATATCTGCTAAGTCTCTAGATACAAATACCCACACTAGTATTAACACATCGATTAAAATTTATGAGGACAAAAGCACAATTATCTGTTCAACTCCAATGACACCTGTATACATTATTAAAACACTATATTTTTAAAATAAGTTTACCTCTTTCATAAAGAAAAAATAAGATCTACTGAAATCTCACGAAAAAGAACTGATAAATCACTGGTGGAAAAGAACTCTCTGATACACATCAAATCAGCACATTCTGTCAAAAAATGATTAACACTGAACAAGCTGTCACACGCAACACACCATGGGGGATCTTCCCTTCTGAGTATCCAACTGTGCGTTATATAGCTGTGCCCAGTATGTAACCGTGACAAAACCGATTCCTCTTTACGGTTACGTACCACCGATGGGAAAAGATTGGTTAAATCTGGGCAAATTTTGAACAACTTATTATGAATTTATCATGGGTTGACCTGCAAAATTTTGATTTTCTTGGCCATAATGTGTGGTTGAATAGTATTAAAAGCTGATGAGAAATCAAACGGGATGCAAACAAAAGAATCTTTGCTTTCAAGATGTGTGTATGCATGGTTTAAAAGTGTGATTATTCCATCATCTGTACTTCTGTTTGTATGCAAACTGGTATGGATCACAAAGCTGTTTGACTTGAAGAAGAATCTGAAGGTCAAGGCGTTCAAAAAGACTTCCTTACAATAGAGGTCAAAGCAACAGGTCTATAGCCATTCAAAATTGCAAGTAGTTGCTGCAGTGTATAGCCTACGCTGGGAGTTCAGATTTTTTTTGTTGCATTTCATAGTTTCCTTCATTTGAACGTTCAAAATAAGCTGGGACCAAATACAACTTCTATAGCGGTGGAGATGTGTTTCTTCATACACGATTTTATTGATGTTTACATAATTGATGAAACCATGTTAAATTCAGTGCATTCACATAGTGAACAACATCCGGTAAACCTGTTCTTATGTCTTAGCAACACGTAAATTTGAAAAGACATCACTCGTTTTTTCCTTTTATAAGTGAAAAAGATAAACGAAACAAAAAACGCTCACCTGCATTCTGGTGTGGGAGTCTTCTGTGGATGTCTTATTCCAGGTGTTGATCTTCCCTCCTGTCTGTCGTCCAAGTGCTTCAAGGTGCTCTCTCATGCGGCTCTTGTCCCTGCTCCCTGCAAGGTTTGTCTCCTCTTTGCCCATCATCTCTCACCAGCGCCATGGACCCCTGATTCACATCAAATGCATAAAAGTCAGAATGTTCAGAGAGATTTCTGATGAATCAATGTTGTGCAGAAGTGCAAGCAGAAAACCAGTACGCAGCGCGCGCGTATGTGTGTGTGTGTGTGTGTGTGTGTGTGTGTGTGTGTGTGTGTGTGTGTGTGTGTGGTGTGTGCGCATGTGTTTATGTGTGTGTGTGTGTGTGTGTGTGTGTGTGTGTGTGTGTGTGTGTGTGTGTGTGTGTTGTTGTTGTTGTTGTTGTTGTTCTTCGATTTAACGTCTTTTCACTTTAAAGTGATATTAGACAGGAAGTGAGTGTTTACTTGTATATGTGTATGAGTGTGTAGTATGCATGCGTGCTTGCTTGTGTGTGTGTATGTGTGTGCATGTGTGTGTGTGCGCGCGCGCGTGTGTGTGCCTGTGTGTGTGTTAAATATTAGTGGCAATACGACATAAGAACAATCCTTAGCAAAAATCAACATTAACAAATCAAATTGCAACAGTCAAAACAAAACAGTCTAAAATACGCAGAAATCATAAAAACGAGCCGACTGGACTTACCATTAAGTTCTGAACAAAGTTCAAAAGAAATACAGGTTCTTGGAAAATGCATTTATATTCATCTTTTCTGAATTTTGATAGAGCCGATTCAAAATAAGGACAAAAGTACAAAATATGTGTTGTTGTACAACTAGCAACAGCCCCGCATACACATTGGGCGTTTTTTATGAACTTTGTTTTGAAAGCGTTTAACCTAAGTCTGTAAAACAGTGAAACAATTTTTTTGCGGTGTTTTGGGTGTTTATTGACATTTTTTTGATAAAATGTATAATTTATTAATGAATTCTGTTTTGAAAAATTTTGTGATCTAGCGTTTAAACAACACTTTATTGAAGAATCAGGCTTATGTACTTTGTGTGTGTGTGTGTGTGTGTGTGTGTGTGTGTGTGTGTGTGTGTGTGTGTGTGTGTGTTTCATGCGTGTGCGTGTGTGTGTGTGTGTGTGCATGCATGCATGTGTGTGTGTGTGTGTGTGTGTGTGAGAGAGAGAGAGAGAGAGAGAGAGAGAGAGAGAGACAGAAACAGAGAGAGAGAGAGAGAGATAACAGAGAGTGGTATTGTGTCCTTTCCATAAGCCACAGACCACAGTTACAAGTGTTCTGAAACATACAGATTAAGATTAAATTGATTACAGATCAAATGGACAACTCCCCACCAATCATGTTCAAGGATTTCTACCGATGACATTTCCCCGAAGCTGGAGTATGGCTGCCCTAATGGCAGGATAAAAAAAAACGGTCATACACACAAAACGCCATTCCCTTTGTTGGGTAGATGGGATTAATCCTTGCCTTTCTATACAGGGGGGGTGTCCGCAAGAGTATCAACCTGCGTACGCAGAAGAAGAAATAATTCACAGTCTTAAACTACATTAGCTGTTCTTCGCTGATATTGTACATCAGGCTTTCAGCCTCACCTGTGACCCTGTCTTTGTGACCAGCTGATCTATCCAAGCTACTCCCATTCCTTTCATGTTAGTCTGTTTGGAATCACTTAGCTTGTATCTGGATGAGCATGGGAAAGAAAAGCAGAAATCAAAAATCCGACAATAAAAATTCTCAAATCAATCTGACAGTGTCATTTTTCATCTCGACTCCATAAGGCCTTGGTGCTTAAACTTACGATGTGCTATTTCAAAGCGAGGTGAATGAAGGCAGAAATTGAAACAAATTTTTATAAAAACATGTTATTGGTACCGCAAGACAATATGGACACATTATGGGGCAAAACAATGCATTCTGACCTCTTTGGTCTTCTTCAAGTAAAACAACATTCAGGACAATGAAAACGAAGAACAAGCCATCACTTTTCTCACATTCAGCGCAAAATGGGTGTTGAATGAAAAAGAGGCCATTAGGAAGGGTACCAAGGGAACTAAAATGACAATACTATAATAACAATAACAACAATAGTGATGATGTTGAAAATATCTAAATAATAACTGGAGGATTACTACCACTTGTGGTAATCATATAATGATAGAAATAGTATTAGCAGTGGCTAAACACAGAAGGGAAGAAAGCAGAGGGGTTACAGGACAGTTAAACAGCATTTTGTTTTCTTTTTTATATTATTACTTAGTGGTAGGATGATAATAGTAATGACAGTAAGTAATAAAGGTAGAATAATAATCATGATTAGTAGCAATGAATGAAAATGATATCAATAAAAAAAAAAAAAAAGCAAACAAAACTATTGGGTGGTGATCATACTTATAGTAGTGATATGTAGCGACGTTGGTACTAATAAAAAATGTTGGAAAGAAATGGAAGTGATCAATGAGTAAAGGGCTATCATTACTACTGGAACAGAGAGAGAGAGAAGAAAAAAAGGTGAGAGGGAGGAGCTCATATACGCACGCACATATGCAAAGGAAAGAGGGTAGTCGAGCTCATGCAAACAGTATTACTGGAAAAGTAAACAGTACTCCTGGATGATGATCATAATGATACTAGTCATGATAAGTGTATTCTTAGTCTTACTAATACTGGTTGGAAAGAAATGGAAATGATCAATGGGCTAATATTTCTACTTTAAAAAAGGAAAGGTGAGAGGGGCTATACACCTTCACCTCCACACACATGCACAGGAGAGAGGGAACAGGGAAGGGAAACTCGTGTGGAGCAGATCGTACGTCAATATAATAATTATATATTATATATATATATAATCATATATGTAACTGAAAGAAAAGTAACATGGAGAAGGAGGGGATAGATAACTAGTAAAGAATAGATTGATGTAGGGAGAGAGGAAAGGAAGATAACTGCAAGCTGTATACGAGGTAACAAGTGTGTGTGTGTGTGTGTGTGTGTGTGTGTGTGTGTGTGTGTGTGTGTGTGTGTGTGTGTGTCGGGTGGGGGGGGGGGGTGGTAGTGTAAAAGACAGCTGTAAGTTATATACAAGGTAGATAGTGGGGTTTCTACTGAAAACTGATGACAGAGAGGGTCTACTACTAGTTTCCAATAAAATTCAAAACTGATGATGGAGAGGGTCTACAGCTAGTTTTAAAAAAAAATCAAAACTGGTGCAACGAGGGTCCACTACTAGTTTTCAATAAAAATCAAAACATGTCAAAATTCATGCACTGGCCACAATAATGTCACCTGTATATATACATCTAATCGTTATCTGATCCATGTGTTTGGAGGCACAGCATAACTTTGAGCAATAACCTGACAATTGATTATGGATCAGATTAATATCCCCCCATACAATCATGTCATTTGTTAGGGTCTTCTACTGATGACGTCCTTCGCAGAACACTTCTTCAGTTCTTGAAGACACATGAGCTATCCTATGGCTGACGTCACATTTAAGGCCTCAGCGCTCACCCGTAGCAAAGTAAATCCCCCGGCAAACATCTGATTTAGTGGCCCTTGTAACACTCGCCCAATATCAAAGATCATTTCTTTCCGTCATTTTTTTCCTCCCTTAAAAAAAATCACAGTGAATTATGGGGGGATATTTCCTTTCATAATACCCTCCCGCACTAACGCTTCTAAAGTGTTTTCCCTACACTTTGGAGAAGTTCGTTTATACACTTGAGCACTTGCACATGCACACCCACACACGCCCTACCTCAGCGAGTCAGTCCGGACTCTGGTGCGTTCGTCAAGATTCTAAATTTTCAAGCCCTTCAATGGCACCGATTGCCAGTCTGTCACTGTCTGTGTCAGTCTCCGGGCCTAGCAATTGTACTATCATAGCCGTCCTTGCCGTCGTAACCGTCTACGGCTGTTCTGTCGCAATGCAAAGGCAAAACTGTCTCCTACAGCACAACGTGGCTCCTTAACTGACAAGAAGTTCGCCTGCTGCTTGTTTCCCTGCTGACCGTCAGTGAACACTTCTAAAGCGAGGCGCACTTCCGCTGAGCTCGCCTGCATGCGTGGAATCCGTGCGTCACAATATTTCTCTCCCCAACATCAAAAAGTTGAACGGTTGAGACGTTGAAAATATTGTTAACATTTTTATATGAAAATGGCACATTCAGTGGCATTAGATTTCAATGAATTGGATTGGATGTTTGTCGCAAAGCAGCCATGGCATTGAAGGTGGAGGAAGGGTGTGTGAAAGGAAATCATAAATTTGGGGCGATATCTTCCTCTGGTTCGTTTCAGAGAATCAGGGATGGTGGGCGATGAGGACGGCCATCTTTCCTGGCCCAGAAAACACTCCAAATGCTCTCCAGATGCCAGGAGAAAACACAAGGTAGCATTCTAAGCCACTTCAGCCTTACAGTGGACGAAAAGAAACTTTCAAAGGAAGGTTCTCTTGAATTTTAGCTTTTCTTTTTTGAAGACACGAACATATAAAAATGTACAGGCGGACTACTCACAGTCTACCTCTCTTAGTAGGCGTACAATTTAACACACACACACACACACACACACACACACACAGACACCCTCACCGGCTACACACACACACACCCTCACCGGCCAAGTCCTGGCTTGCAAACCTCGCAACATGGCGCAGTGCAGTGACACTGAAGTGAAGGGAAGGGAAATGCCAACATTCACGGAGTGGCGATAACTCCACATGCATTTCCTTCACGTGCATGTCGAGCCTCTAAGCCCTATCGCTGGATCCCCTCCCTTCCCTCACCCTCTCTCTCTTTCTCTTTGCAAGCGCGTATTTATGCGTGTGTACTGGAGGGAGGGGAGTGAGGGATGAGAGTGAGATATAGGCTAATTCTCCTACGCCCCCCCCCCCCCCCCTTTCTTTTTCTTAATTTGTGCGTGCGTCGGCTGGACTACAAGCAACGTTGTCTCTCTCTCTCTCACTCTCTCTCTCCACTAACTTCAAACAAATTTAAACCTGTTGGCTTTAAAATGAAGTGATTGTTGACCTATGGTTGTTCATCATACAAAACACCAAACAACACATTGTTAAACCTGTTGGCTTTAAATGAAGTGATTGTTGACCTACGGTTGTTCATCATACGAAACACCAAACAACACATTGTTAAACCTGTTGGCTTTAAAGTGAAGTGATTGTAGACCTATGGTTGTTCATAATAATAATAATAACAATAATAATAATAATGGGGAGCCAGAGTTCAGCCGCCGTGAGGTGAAGACGTGTTTTCGTCTTGCTCCGCTCCGTGACGATACAGCGAGTTGTCTTCGTGAATAGTTTGGTCGTAAAGCGATGTAAATTCTTTCAACAGCCTTGTGCAATTCAGCAGTCGTAGATTTTCTTTTTTTTCAAATGTCTCTTTGAAAAGAAGAGAGAGAATGTGGAAGGCGGAGATCGGCGGGGAGGAGTGAGTGGGCGGTGGATAGGTTGGAGAGGGAGGAGCGAGACTTCGTGAACAGAAGCTGGACTGTGATTACACTGCCATATTTGAAGTGTCTACGGTTTGGTTGTGAGACATCTGTGCCTTCTGTGTTCTTCAGTTGACTTTTGTTTTTCAATGAATGATTAACCAGTATCTTGACTGTGCCATGTTACTCCACGTATGTCAGCCTATCAGTGATGAGTGACTCCATCTCCAAATACTTTTCCGCTAGACTTGGTGGGTCCAAACGGAAATCGTCTTCTTCCTCCTCTGATCCTCTTACAAGTCCCACAAACACCACGGCAAAGAAACCAGAAAATAAGAAGAAAAAGACTGTGCGTGACGGTGCAGAGTGTAGTGAGAGTGAATCGCAGGGGGACATGGAGGAAATCCAAGCTACATTGAGTTGTCTCAGGGACAAAATGAACTTTGTCTGTACGAAAGATGACCTGCAGTGTTTGAAAGTGGAAGTGAAGGAAGAAATAAACAAGCTTAAAGAGACCTTCTCTCTTAGACTTGATAGACTGGAGAGTTCTTTATTCGACCTGGCCAAGGAGAAAGATAAGCTTGAAGGCGAGGTGGGAAGACTGAAGAGGGAGAACGGGGAGCTGAGGAGCCGACTCGAGGCGCAGGGGGCTGAAGAAGAACGACTGCGGGCGGCCCACAACGACCTGGAGCAACACGGCCGCCTCTGGAACGTACGTGTGTACGGCGTGAAGGAGGCCCCCAACCCCAAGGATGAGACGGCCGCCGACTGTGCTCGCAAGTGCGTGGACATTTTCTCCAGGCAGGTGGGCGTGACGGTCAAGCCGGAGGACATCGAGGTGGCTCATCGCTCTGGGAGGCCAGTGGCAGCGGGCGGACAGGGAGGTGCAAGGCCTCGGCCTATTCTAGTGCGTTTCTTTTCAAGACAAGTGAAGAGGAGTGTACTTGAAAACAGAAAAAAACTGAAACAAACCGGGATTTCAATTGCTGAGGATTTAACCACTTAATACAAACTTTAAAAAAAAGCATCTGAACACTCGGGAACGTTGTCAGCCTGGTCGTCAAACGGAAAAATTCTGGCAAAGTTAAAAAACGGACTGGTTGTGCCCCTATTTATCAGTGAGGACCCAAATGAAACAATTAGGAAGAAAATGACCTCTAAATCGCCATCTGCTTGAGGGACTCCGTGCCGTACAAAACTCAATACAGCTCATTGGTGGTGTACTTTTTTGTGCTTTATTGTTCCATCAAAGGTACTGTACAAAATTAATTTTATAAGTCATTATATGTATAGTTTCTTTTCTTTGTGTGTTTGTACATGGCGTATGTTTTTTTTTCCGTACAATTTTCATTCAAAAAAAAAAACAAACCCACACACATGTCTTTTTACGTTGTAGTCGGCCCGGACCAGGCTCCCTACATCTTTCCATCGGTCCTCTCCACCCTCATCGCTGGGGGAAAAAAGAATAAAATAATGGAGTAGACCCCAACTAATAGAGTAGACCCCACCCCCACCCCGTCTCCTTGGCCCCCCTTTCCACGGTCTGCGTCCAACCCCCTCCCCCCTTTGCCGATTCCTTTCACTTTGGGTCAGTCTTCAATTTTGTCGATGTTTAATGAAAGACGAACGCATGTATGTTGTGGCAGTGGTGGTTGATCTGCCTTTATGCCTGTCTGATCAATTATTGTGTACATAAAAAAAAAAAAAGAAACCGATGTGGGGGGAGTGAGCGCGCGCGCGCGCACACACACACACACACACACGCACACACACACACACACACACACACACACACACACACACACACACACGCACACATAGTATGTAAAGCAGCACAGGACTGAAACTTGGCCATACATGGCGTGATGTTGTTACGGTTAAACGGTGTGTATTCCGGGAGGGGGGGGGGGGGGGGGGGCTGGGTTCTTTTTTGCCCACCATATCTTTTTAATTTAGGTATGTGACATTCATTGTGTGTTCTTTGTCTGAATTGTTTTTGTGAATTTCATGCGGTGTCGTAGGTTATGTTGTCAGTATGGTAACCCAGGTGGCCTGCTGGTTGTGTTTTTTTGCAATTGGATAGTAGGTGTTAACGTGGATTTGGTTTTTTGTCAAAAGTTGGGTGGTGGTTTCACCGTGGGTTTGATGTTATGGTGGTGTTGTGCTATGCATATGTGTGTCTTGTTTACATTATGTGGTAAAAATTTAAGTAAGGTCCAAATTGCCCATGAATGCCTAATATTTTCATCAGATTGCAATGTATGTTTGTTTTTTTTTAAAGAAAGGTAACTATGTACATTGACTATGTGCATTGGAGAGCTTGCGCATACAAAGATTCTATATTTGTAATTTCAGGCTCTTATGTATTTCCTTCCACCCATTTCTTCTTCCGCTTCTTCTTGTTTTTTGTTTTTTTTCCCTCTCTTTCCCATGGTATCCACGCGTCCGAGCATAACGTAATGAAGCTGAACATAGACATGAGTTTCTTTTGTGACTGCAGTTGTTTCTACTGCAGTTAGTTTGAATGCAGAATGGAGGTATTGTTTGTTGTTATTGCTGTTGTTGTAAGAATGACGGATTTCATGTCATGTATAAATGCTTACTGTTACAACTTATGTCACACACACACACATACACACACACACACAATCGCGCGCGCGCGCACACACACACACACACACACACACACACACACGCACACATACACACACACACACACGCACACATACACACACACATACACATGCACGTGAGTGCGCGCGCGCACGTGTATATACACCCACGTACATGACCGAACATGAATACAAACATTGCCTTAGAATACTGGTGTACGAGATTGAGTCTTGACGTTGTCTTGCGGTAGTTTGTCGGAATCTGGTGGTGAGCCATGCAAGAATTTCACTAATTCATTTGTATATAACATGTGTGTTTGCCACGTGAACAAAAAAAGTGTGTGTTTTTGTATATATGCTGGTGATTTCGCTCGGTTGGCGGGATGTGTCGGGTGAGGGGAGGGGGAGGGAATGGAGGGTTCGTTGGGGACGGGCGCGCGCCTTTCCCTTCCCGGGCTTTCTGCGCTCCCCTTTCGCCTTCCCCCGTTCCGCGGGTTGCTGTCTGGTCCCCGTGCTTGCTGTACTCTCGTGCGCGCGCGCGCGCTGGGTGCGGTGAATGTGGGGCCTGGGTGGCGGCGTGCGGGGTGGGGGGCGGGTACGGGGGGGGGGGGGGGGGGGGGGGGCAGGGGCCGTGTGTTTGTTTTTTTATGAACCTTGACTTTTATTTTTTATTTTTTTATTTTTATTATTATTATTATTATTTTTATTTTTTTAATTTTCTTTTTTTTGTGTGTGTATCCTGCCATTCCAGCGAGATCACATTAAACTTATCCCGTGTTTTTTGCACACCGCGACAACAACTCATTATAAGAGGAGTGTGCGTGACCCCAATACCTGACGATGTTCTTGATTTTCGAGAGTTTATTATGACCATGTCTGAAATCAGCTCAGAATTTTATGGGCTAGTTCCTGTGCATTAACGTGGCTCCAACTTGTCTGTCTGTCTGTCTGTCTCTCTCCCTCTCTTTCTCTTTCTCTCTCTCTCAAATAGCAAGCAGGTCACACGCGCACACACACACACGCAAGCGCACACACACACACACACGCATGCACAAACCCACGCGCGCACACACACACACACACACACACACACACACACACACACACACACACGCACACACACACACATGGGCAAACGCGCGCTCACGTGCCAATATCGTCTGTCTGTTTGATACTATTTGAATTTGAATTTTGAACTATTGTTAAATTTATTTACTCCTGAAACGCTGATCTGTGCGGGGCACTTGGCTGGATTTACGGATGTCTTTTTGGTATTCCTTTTGCTTTGACAAGCTTGTTTTGTTTACATGTATTTGTGATATTTTACATGTTTTTTGCACGTTCTGGTTTCAAATTTATACTCTATGTCTCTTTATTTATTTCGTTATGAGGTCAAGCTGGTTCTGTAGTTATTATGTAATATTTTGGTTCTGTAGATACTATGCAATATTATGTTATTTTCATCTAAGCATCTGGTTGGTGGCTTTTTCATAGTTTTACAAATTGTACGCATTGAACAACATGGATAGTACAGTCTCAGTTGTCTCAGTCAATTGTCAGGGGCTGAATGATAAACAGAAAAGAAGAGATGTATTTCATTACTTAAAATGCAAAAAATATTCAATTTATTTTCTGCAGGATACACACTTCGAAGAAAAAATGGAACGCTATATACAATCTGAATGGGGATACCTAGGATATTTCTCTAGTCATGCTTCTAATGCAAGAGGTGTGGCAATACTTTTCAATAACAACTTTGAAACTAAAATTAAAAATGTTCACAAGGGCGATGATGGGAATAGCCTCATGGTCTTAGCAGAAATTAAACAACACGATTTTTTGTTTGTAAATGTATATGGACCAAACAGAGATGACCCAGAATTTTACATTACCTTAAATCAACAAATTAGTAATTTAGGTATAAGTAAAGTCGTAATTGGAGGAGACTTCAACTTAGTTTTGGATCCCGCAAGAGATTACTGTAATTATAAAAGGGTTAATAATCCCAAAGCGAGAGAAGCAGTAGACAACATGATAAACGATTTAGAATTAAATGATATTTGGAGGGACTTAAATCAGGATTGTCACAGATATACCTGGAGAAGAAATAATCCTTTCCAACAAGCGCGGTTGGATTTTTTTCTCATATCAGATCACGTTGTTTCCTTTGTCGATGATGTAGACATTGAATGTGGGTATAGAACAGACCACTCCATGATTGTGTTAAGGTTACGGTTTGGTAAAAAAATTAAGAGTAATACTTTTTGGAAATTTAACTCGTCATTATTAAAGGACAAGGACTATCTGGACGAAATTAACAAAGAAATTGAGAATGTCAAACAAGAATATGCTGTAAGCCCATATGCAAGAGAAGCAGTACACACGATTCCTCTGACCGAATTACAGTTTACAATTTCTGATGACTTATTTCTAGATTTTTTACTGATGAAGCTTAGGTCCAAAACTATTTCATACGCAACTATGAAGAAGAAAACCACGAATGAAGAGGAACGTAACATACAGCAAGATATACAACGGCTTGAAAGAAAAGAGACAAAAGACGAAGAAGAGATCAAAGCTTTAGAGTTAAAGAAGGAAAGGCTAAAGGTTATTCGAGAGAAAAGAATAGAAGGGGTACTTTTAAGATCGAGGGCTAGGTGGATAGCTGAAGGGGAAAAAGTGACGAACTATTTCTGTAACCTAGAAAAAAGACATTTTATAAGTAAGAGTATGACTAGATTAATTGATAACCATGGCAATATTCTAAATGACCAAACAGAGATTCTTCATGAGGTTCAAGGATTTTATGAATCACTGTACAAAAAATGTGAAGTTGACGACTGTGATTTGGATGAACTCATTGTAAATATTCCACATTTAGACCGTGACGAAGCAAATAAATTAGATGGCGAAATCACACTGGAGGAGACATGCATAGCATTAAAGAACATGAAAAACAACAAAAGTCCTGGCACTGATGGTTTCACAACAGAATTTTTAAAGTGTTTTTGGAGCAGAATAGGGGTTTTTGTTGTCAGAGCTTTAAATGCCGGATTTAGAAGGGGGGAACTTTCTTGTGTTCAAAGACAGGGACTAATTGTTTGTATACCAAAGGGAGATAAACCAAGACACTTTGTGAAGAACTGGAGACCAATCTCGTTGTTAAATGTTGTATATAAAATAGGATCATCGTGTATAGCCAACCGTTTAAAAAATGTGTTAGCTGGTCTCATCAATGAGGATCAAACTGGTTTTGTTAAGAATAGATACATAGGGGATAACATTAGGCTCATTTACGACACAATTGCTTATTTAGAAGAACACAACTTACCAGGGCTTTTATTAAACATTGACTTTGAGAAAGCATTCGATTCAGTGAGCTGGGATTTTATGTTTAAAGTATTGAAAGCGTTTGGATTTCAACAGGGCTTCTGCAAATGGATTGAAACATTCTATAAAAATATCAACTCATGTGTCCTTGTTAATGGTCAAGTTTCTAGTTGGTTTAAGATAGACCGCGGATGCAGACAAGGTGATCCACTATCGCCATATTTATTCCTATTATGTGTTGAAATTCTAGCATTAATGATTCGGGAAAATGTAAACATACGTGGAATAATTATAGATACAGTCGAACATAAGCTTTCTCAGTATGCAGATGACACGGAATTTCTTTTAGCAGGCGACATAAAATCATTTGAAACATGTATAAACGTACTGGAAATGTTTGGTCGAATATCGGGGTTATATATGAATCCTGGAAAAACTAGTGCTGTTTGGTTGGGGAGCTGTAAAAATTCTGCTGTTCGTTACATGGACCATTTAGGTATGGAGTGGAACCCACAAAAATTCAAAATTCTTGGAATCTGGTTTACCAACGATTTGCAAAACTGTGCAGATATTAATTATTCTGAAAAATTAGCGGACGTGAAACATTTGTTCAAGATTTGGGTGAGAAGGCAACTAACTCCTTTGGGCAGAGTGGCAGTTTTAAAATCGCTTATTTTATCAAAACTCATCCATTTGTGGATATTACTACCTAACCCACCTGACACTTTCTTTCAGACTTTACAAAATTACTGTTACAAATTTGTGTGGAATAAAAAGCCAGACAAAATAAATAGAAAAACTGCTCACAAAAGTATTCAAAACGGTGGTCTTGGACTACCAGAATTAAAAACGTTTGCTTCTTCCCTAAAATTGACGTGGCTAAAAAAAGTTCAGACTACACACCACAAATGGAAAACTATTACAACATCTAACTTTCCACTTTTAAGCGATATTGAGAAATATGGACCAGAAATACTTTCTTCCTTCTGTAAATCAAATGTATTTTGGACAGAGGTATTTATAGCGTACAAACATTTTTTCTACAAAGTTAACTGTAAGACTTCATATGAACTCCTTGCGGAACCAGTCTTCTATACAAACAGAATACAAGTTGGGAAAAAGACTATTTCGGGAAAAGCATGGATCAACAAGGGCATATATTGCATTGCTCATTTTTTGCTTGACAATGGCCAGTTTATTTCTTACGAACAATTTAAACAAAAGTATGATGTAAATATTAATTTTGTCACTTTTTCTGGTATTAAAGCAGCTATTACTGAATATATACAAAAAACAAAATCAAAGTTGAAAATACAAATGAATGTTTAAATATGCATGTATGTTACAAAAAGTTAACGTCAGTTTGTAAAGGGTCAAGATTATATTATGACATTTTTATAGATAATCATACACACCCGAAAATCTGTACGAACTGGGATATAAAACTGAACGTTGAAAATGACTGGAAAAACTGTTTTCTTTATCTGAGTAAAATTTCTGACATAAAAATGAAATGGTTACAGTTACGAATAATACACAGATGTCTTGGTACTAATGTTGTGCTGAAAAAAATGGGTGTATTGAACAGCGATGTTTGTACTTTCTGTACCTCTGTTAAGGACAGTATTACACATATGTTTTGGTATTGTACGGTTATACAACGTTTTTGGGAAACGCTGGTGGTTTTGATGAATGAAAAATGTATGTGTGCATTTAATTTGCAGATAACTGAACCATTAGCCATAGTTGGATTTGATAAAGATATACATATAGACCATGTATTTTATTTTATTGTATTATTTGCAAAACACTATTTATATCAGTGTAGAACAGAACATAAATCACCCAGACTTCAGGTTTTTCTTAATAAGCTAAAATACAGATATAAAACTGAAGAATACATTGCTCGAAAAAATTCTGTATATAACAATTTCCTTTCCAAATGGCACCCATATACGCCGATGTTCGCAGGCTCAGAATGAATTACGAATGATTATGACATTGTACATTATACGAGTACAAGTATGATTATAGTACCCTAAAACTGTTACACCGCCTAAAACAGCCCCTTTGGATATAATACAGAACCTTCAATATGTGTATGTATATGTATATATATATATATGTATATGTATATATATATATATATATATATATATATATATATATGTATGTATGCATGTGTGTATATGTATGTATATGTGTATGTATATGTATGTGTATGTGTGTGCATATGCATATGTGTGTATATGTATATATATATATAAAGAAAACAAAGACAAATATGTAAAATTTCATAATGCACTAGACTTGCCTCATGTGCTCTCTCTCTCTCTCTCTCTCTCTCTCTCTCTCTCTCTCTCTCGCTCTCTCGCTCTCTCTACCACGTAAAGAGGCTGTAACCGTGCCTTAAAAATGTAGAATGGTATTGTAGCTGTGCTTAGTATGTTGATTTCCTCTTTATCTATCGTTTGTTTGGATTTGTTCTTTCTTATTTTATATTCTAATGTGTTGTACTGTGTCGACTTATTTGAATTAAAAAAAAAAAAAAAAAAAAAAAAAAAAAATAATAATAATAATGTTTATTCCTATAGAGCATATTCCATAAAAATGCTCAACAACGCTGTACATTTCAAGAAAGAGCAAACGGTAAACAATAAAGAGTGATAAAAGTCATGCACATTGAAAAGACATAAAGCCTTGAGATATCAAATGCTGACTTGCACAAATCAAATGATATATACACACGCACCTTAGTACTAATCCACATCAGTTTCGGTCAGAGACCTATACTGTATGTACGCATGTGTGTGTACATTGTGCGTGCATATGTGTGCGCGCAGGGGTGTGTGCACGGAGGTATGTTCGCGTGCATGTGCGTGTATGCGCACATCTGTGTGTATTTGTACATAACAACCTTACAAATATCACAGTTATTCATATTATTAACATCAATGATTAAACATTATAATGACAATAAACACATATCACCCCAAAATAATTATTCATTTTTTTAACTAAGAAAACTTATCACAGAACATTATATAAATCACACTCACTAAGATCCTTGATTAACACATTGTATATCAACACTAAAACAAATCACATTGCACTCAAAATTAACATATCGTGTAACAACAATAATAATAATTGAAAAACAAATCACATAAGAAAAGTCTCTCTCATTCTTACATCCTCTACAAACTACTTCACGCCTTTACACACACACACACACACACACACACACACACACACACACACACACACACACACACACACACACACACGTGCGCGCGCGCGCACGCAGTTTGTTTTCCTAAGAGACAGGGTTGAGAGTTCCATACATCTGGGCCAAAGACAGAGAAGGACTTTTTAACCAAAGGTATCGAGACAGAAGCGAGGAACAGTCAGCAGTGAGGTATCAGAAGAACGGAGTGCTCGAGAATGTTTGTATATCTGCAGGAGATTAAAAAGATACGATGGCATGTTCTCATGATATATACACTGGAAGCAGAGACAGGCAACTTTACACCGAATTCTGGCCTTTACAGGAAGCCAACGGAGAGTTCTGAGAAGAAATTTTGCGCTCTCACGTCTGGGCTTGCGGAGAACAAGGCGAGCCGAATGATTCTGTATGTGTTGAAGTTTATTTAGTTGATTGTCGGGGAGACCAGCAAGTAGAGAATTACAGTAGTCTAGTCTGGAGAATATAAAAGACACAGCAAGTTTACTGGCAGCATCAGTGGATAGAAAGGAGCGGACCTTACCTATTCTGCATAAAAAAGTACAGAGTACGGCATAACAGTTCGGCATGTGCTTCCATAGACAAGGTTTCGTGTAGGTAGAAACCAAGATTCCTGACAGTTTGTGAGAGATGGATACGTCACAACCAGAGACAGACATAGCGGTATGAGTAACCTGACTGATCTTTGAATTAGTGCCAGTCACAATGAGCTAAGTTTTATCATAATTCGTTTTCAGTCATGCAGAAAGCCAGCCATTTCTCATGGCAGCCGAATCTCTCATCGCCTGGTGGTCCCAGGCACGCACATGCTTCATGTGAGTAGCAAAGTGCAGGATGAATGGGATTGCCTCAAGCCTTCCACCTGCACTTTTGGACATGGATATGGCCCTTTGCAGTCGGCTGGGCTATAAACAACATTACCTTACCTTTACCTGTCTCACATTGGAACTAGTGTTTGGACTGAGTAGTTGTCGAAACCACAGCTTACCTCATCAACTGAACGTATATATATATATATATATATATATATATATATATATATATAGTTGTGTGTGTGTGTGTGTGTGTGTGTGTGTGTGTGTGTGTGTGTGTGTGTGTGTGTGTTTAATGACATTCCAGTGTGCTTTTAAAAGATGTGTTTTTAGCAAGTTGTGTATGTTGTTTGAAATCTGACTTGAGAGCTGGCTTGGTTGGGCTATATGCAACATTAACATTGCTCGTGTGCAGCTAGTGTGCGCTGGTGTTGCATCTGATTAGTGATGTTTTAATGGTGATAAATAAATGGATGATGAAATGGTGTTGTGGGCGTTCTTAATGTAGAGTGTGATTGTGATGGGCAAGCTACTGATGCAAACAAATTGCACGTAGTCTTTTTTTTTCTTTAAGTTAATCTGAATAGCTGATCTGTTTCATAATGATGTTTTTTCTTCTGCAGTATGTTGACAAGAAAAGCTCAAGCTGTGGAGGAACATTCTGCATGAAAAGAAACAACTGCCTCAGCTCATGTGAACAACAAAAAATGCCTGCAAAACTAAACAAAGTCAGCCCTTGACAACAGCTAGAAGAGTTCACAGATCACTCCGGTCTGCAAAATCCATTCCCGTGGCAAAAGATGAAATGTGAATAAAACATAGGCCTGACCTATCAGTTGTGAAGTGTGTGGGACACTGGCACCTTGGAGTTGTACCAGTCATTGTATGTAAGGCCTGACCTATCAGTTGTGAAGTGTGTGGGACACTGGCACCTTGGAGTTGTACCAGTCATTGTATGTAAGGCCTGACCTATCAGTTGTGAAGTGTGTGGGACACTGGCACCTTGGAGTTGGACCAGTCATTGTATGTAAGGCCTGACCTATCAGTTGTGAAGTGTGTGGGACACTGGCACCTTGGAGTTGTACCAGTCATTGTATGTAAGGCCTGACCTATCAGTTGTGAAGTGTGGGGGACACTGGCACCTTGGAGGTGTACCAGTCATTGTATGTAAGGCCTGACCTATCAGTTGTGAAGTGTGGGGGACACTGGCACCTTGGAGTTGGACCAGTCATTGTATGTAAGGCCTGACCTATCAGTTGTGAAGTGTGTGGGACACTGGCACCTTGGAGGTGTACCAGTCATTGTATGTAAGGCCTGACCTATCAGTTGTGAAGTGTGTGGGACACTGGCACCTTGGCCTGACCTATCAGTTGTGAAGTGTGTGGGACACTGGCACCTTGGCCTGACCTATCAGTTGTGATGTGTGGGGACACTGGCACCTTGGCCTGACCTATCAGTTGTGAAGTGTGTGGGACACTGGCACCTTGGCCTGACCTATCAGTTGTGAAGTGTGTGGGACACTGGCACCTTGGAGTTGTACCAGTCATTGTATGTAAGGCCTGACCTATCAGTTGTGAAGTGTGGGGGACACTGGCACCTTGGAGTTGTACCAGTCATTGTATGTAAGGCCTGACCTATCAGTTGTGAAGTGTGTGGGACACTGGCACCTTGGCCTGACCTATCAGTTGTGAAGTGTGGGGGACACTGGCACCTTGGAGTTGTACCATTCATTGTATGTAAGGCCTGACCTATCAGTTGTGAAGTGTGGGGGACACTGGCACCTTGGAGTTGTACCATTCATTGTATGTAAGGCCTGACCTATCAGTTGTGAAGTGTGTGGGACACTGGCACCTTGGAGGTGTACCAGTCATTGTATGTAAGGCCTGACCTATCAGTTGTGAAGTGTGGGGGACACTGGCACCTTGGAGGTGTACCAGTCATTGTATGTAAGGCCTGACCTATCAGTTGTGAAGTGTGGGGGACACTGGCACCTTGGAGTTGTACCAGTCATTGTATGTAAGGCCTGACCTATCAGTTGTGAAGTGTGTGGGACACTGGCACCTTGGAGTTGGACCATTCATTGTATGTAAGCGTAGATTTCAAACTCAGTCTGGCTACATTTACTAGGAGAAAATGAGAATGACTGTATGTCCCTCCTTCCCCCCACTCCCGCCCCCCACTGCTTCCTAGAAGAAGGGGATAGGTGTGTGTGAGTGTACGTGTGTGTGTGCGTGTGTATGTGTGTGTGTGTGTGTGTGTGTGTGTGTGTGTGTGTGTGTGTGTGTGTGTGTTGTGTGTGTGCGCGCGCGTGGGTCTTTTTTAAAGGGGGAGAAAGGCAGAATGGATGAGGGCAAGAGGGCACCCTCCCTCCCCCCCCCCCCCCCCCTTCTTTTTTTTTTTTCTTTTCAAGAAATGGCCCTACTGGGGCTGCATGCTTGGCTTCCCATCCTTTCTGTGACAGTGACTGTATGCAACCAGTTGTGTTCTGTCTACATTTCAGAAGAAAACTAGGATGACCCCCCCCCCACCACCACCACCACCACCACCACCACCAACCTAGCTCTACTTTGTTGGTAAAAACAAGCAAAATCTTTCAAATTACCAGTGTTTTGCACTGGTATACTAACACAATCTGAATCCTTTTTTTTCCCCTTAATTCTACACTCCCCCCCCCCCCCCCTGTAGCCCTCCCACACAGTGGCAGCTACTGGCTCCCATCCCCCTCCACCATTCCCCTTGTCTTTATCCTCTGGACAAAGTTACCAAAAAATCCTGTACTGCAAGCAGTTTGGCAGCATCAATCCTGTGACGAGGGTCCTGGAGTTAGAACGGAAATTCATTGCTAGGCGAGTTAGCCAGTAATCAGAAGGGAAAAGGCTGACTGTCAAACGTTAATTGCATTAATCCTGCACTACCTATTCCTGTCTTGGAGACAGAGAGGTTGCGCCATAGTTCGTTGTCGAGTTGCAGCGCCTGCTGTGGGTTTTTGGTAGCTTCCATTCCTCCCGCATCCCACATTTGTCAATTGAAACATTAGGGTTTCACATGCTTTCAGTTGAAAGCAAATCTACCCTCTGTTAAGCCCATCCAACCCCTACGGTTGACACATTCTGGTTCCAGACAGTTAGCAGTTATGGCTTACCTCCCAATGCTGTAACTGTTGAGGTGGACCTTCAGAAGCAGCTGCAGAAGGCGACTGTCTGGTTCTCTGGTGGATCCGTCTCCGAGCTGCATGCCTCTCGCTGCGTCCAGACTGCTGGGTGAAGGTTTGTAGCCTCCTGTCACACACACACACACACACACACACACACACACACACACACACACACACACACACACACACACACTACACACACACACACACACACACACACACACACACACCACACACACACACACACACACACACACACACACACACACACACACACACACACCACACACACACACACACACACACACACACACACACACACACACCACACTATATATATATATATATAATATATAATTATGCATGCAATCCTTGCTTTTTTTCTTTTCTTTTTTTCCGTTGCTATCCCATCTTCTGTGCCACTTCAGTGGCAATGCACCCACGCCGCTCATTGTGACACCGCCCGGCCTGGCCCCGCCGCTGCCGAGTCACTTCGGTGGTGTTCAGTGGTGCCTGTTCTGATCGAACATACGCAGGACACCACCTACTAAGCCCCCTACTGATAACATTTACTGCTTAGTCGCGGAGCCGGCGTGAGTGAGCTCTCCCTCCGGAGGGCGCCACCACATCCGTCCAAAAACGACATCCCCAACGAACTTCCTAATACCGGTGACCCCGATAGAATCAAACCAAGGCCGCACACCTGGACAGGACATCAAAACTGAGATCACCATGAGAGCAGGGCATGAAGGGCTACAGAATTTGAGACTTTTTTTTTACATGCTGATTGATGAGGATCTTGAAGATGATGCTACGGATTTCCATTCCAGTCTGAGACTGCATAACAGGGCTGTACTCTACACTTACTTTCATGATATATCCCAGCCTCAACCAGGCCTGAGAAATACAGACACCTGCAGTGTTAGTCAGGAAATTTGAGCAACACTCTCAGAGACCCGTCCATTAAGTGGATGAAACTTGAATTTGTGGTCCCAGTCTTCCCGACTGAGCCCGTAGCAAACTCAACTCTGGGTAGCAGCCGGTCGGGACAGAAAAATCCCACATGGCTCTGATGGGGATCGAACCCACAACTTCCAAGGCGGGGGTCCGCAACGTTAACCACTTCGTCACGGTGGCTGGTGGCATCCTTGCATTCAGTTTCATTGAATCCCATCCAATGAATGGAAATAGTTTTTAAGAATTATGACATTCAGAAAAACCAAGGCACACCAACTAATCAAATCCTACAGATCTCGGGCGGGGGGGGGGGGGGGGGGGGGGGGGGGGGGGGGGGGGGGGGGGGGGGGGGAGGGGGGGGGAAGATCAACTCTTTTTCATCAACGTTAGGAAGGTACGGGAATACTTCAAACATCCTTTAACAACAACAACAAGCAAAAAAAAAGGTTAAATCTGTTTACACACACACTCACACACACACCACACACACACACACACACACACACACACACACACACACACACACACACACACACACTCACACACACACACACACTTGGCCGCTGATGATTCAATACCAAAATGTCGTACTAGTACTTCTCCAAAAACACTTCATACCGGCAATGTGTGGTGGACTAAGGATTGCGAAGAAGCTGTAGCCTTAAAGAAACTGAAATACAAAGAGTATATTAAAAACAAAAGTGAAGAAAATCACCTAGAAATGAAAAAAGCTAAGTCACACTCTAATCGAGTCATTGCAAAAGCAAAGCGGCTTTACTGGGCAGCATTTTGTGCCAAAGAAGTTTCTCATCACAAAGACCTTCAAAACGTGTGGCAAAAATTTCAAACTATGAAAAAAGGGATAAATCTCCCAAGATATCCAGTTAATTTGGATAATAAAAAATTCTCAACCTCATCTGAAAAAGCAGAAGCATTCGCTAACATGTTTTCAAAGACGATGCGTCTAGAAAGTCTTCCACAAGACTGCATACAACATAGGAAAAGGGAAGAAAAAACAGAGATGTACGAAGAATCAGTTTCAAATAATGACCACTATATAAATGCCCCCATAACTATATGCGAGTTAAACGACTCCATCTCCTTGATAGGTAATAAATCATCATCAGTTGGATTGGACGCTGTTTCGAATGAAATGCTAAAACATTTACCAGATAATTATCTTTGTTTTTTATTGAAAATATTCCAACGGGTTTGGAATAATGGTGTTATGCCATCAATTTGGAAACAGTCTGTAATTATCCCCATTGTAAAGCAAGGAAAATTCCCACAAGTGTCCACAGTTACCGGCCTATAGCTCTGACGTCTCATGTAGGAAAACTTATGGAAAGAATTATACTAAATAGGCTTATCTATTTTTGTGATAAAAATGAAATAATACCTACTAATCAAGCAGGCTTCAGAAAAGGAAGATCAACAACTGACCACAACTGACCACATTGTAAAATTAACAACACAAATTAAGCATCAATTTGCCAGGCGAAAGAGTATTCTGGAGACATTTTTTGATGTTAAAAAAGCCTTTGATAGCGTGTGGCATGCTAGATTGCTTTATAAACTGAAGAAAATTGGCATATCTGGTAATTTTTATAACTACATTAGAGAATTTTTATCGGAAAGAAGTTTGCAAGTCAGGGTAGAAAACACATATTCAAATTTTAAATCGTTAGAAATGGGCATTCCCCAAGGTTCCGTAATTGCTCCAATGTTATTTAATATTTTTTTACATGATCTCCCAAAGCACGTAACTAAAAACGCTACCGTTGTGCAGTATGCTGATGATCTGTGTATGTGGATAAATGCTAGTCTAAGAAAAAAAACACGCCAAAAAGATCAATCAACTATTATAAAAAAATGTTTCAGGCAGAGCTAAATAATCATTAGTAAGTACTTGTTTGAAAATGGACTGAAACTTTCCCATGAAAAAACGTATATAATGTTATTTAATAATGGTGATGATCCTGTTGATCTGCCTTCTTTTAGACTTGATGGAATAACACTTCAGTATGTACACTCAGTAAAATTCTTAGGAGTTTACTTCACATCTAAATTGACATGGAAAGTTCACATCGATTATCTCTTAAACCAGGCTAGGAAAAGATTAAATTTTTTGAAAATCTTAATCAAGCAAAGCTGGTGCCAGGATGTAAAAACATTGAAACATCTGGCAATATCACTCGTTCGTTCCAAGCTATCGTATGCTCAAGAAGCTTTCTTTTGTGCTCCTAAATATTTGTTGCAAAAACTGCAAAGTGTTGATAGCAAGGCTTTTAAATTATGCTTGGGAGTCCCTGTACATGCTTCTACAGTACGGACATATTCGGAAATTGATATTTTGCCTTTAAACGAATACAGAACACTCACTTTGGCAAAATATGTTGTGAAATGTACAGCTATGAAAGGTGTAAACGAAACAGAAATTTCTTTAAATCCATCTATGATTACCCCAAACGAGCAAAAAACATTTCCTGCTTGTCTACTATTGGCTCGTACTCTGCCCATTTGTTGCAGAAAACCGATTTGACCCCCGACTCTTTGGCAAAGATTTCTCATACTGATCCAATCCCAAGCTGGGAAAGACACAGGGCAAAAATTGACCTTAATCACACTGATGCTAAAAAAGCTGATCATCCGCATATCTTGTCATATTCAGCAAAGATGCTATGCAAAGCAAGTATCCTAACGATCTTAAGGTATATACTGATGGATCATTGACAAAGAACAAAGACGCTGGATCTGCTTTTGTTATTCCATCACTTAAAGTAGATAAAGCATATTCAATAGGCAAAAATCGATCTATTTTAGTTGCCGAAATGATAGCTATACAATGGCTTTGACATATTTAATTGATTTACCGCAATCAATCTTGCAAGTATTGTTATGTCCGACTCAATGTCAGTACTACAATCTATCAAGTTTTTCAGTTCTAATTCTGAAAACTTTATTTTGAAGGAAATATGTTATTTAATTCCATATTTTGATGTGCAAAGGGACCGATTTAACTTTTTTCTGGGTTCCTTCCCACTGTGGAATTTTGGGCAATGAATTCGCTGACAGATCTGCCAAAAAGGGAGCTAAAACTGAAATGAGTGCACAGTCACTTTCTGTCCCCTTGACTTTACAAGAGTGTCATCAAGTTTTAAAACAAGTGGCATGGGAATTTTTTAGAAACAACCAGAACATCCCTTATTTGCGGGTTAATGCTCGAAATAACCATGTTCTCAGCTTTGATCAGGTTGAAGGCATTGAACACCTGCAGGTTCGTGATATGTATCAGTACAGAAACTTTGTTTCAGTATTTTATAGACTGAAACTCGACGCATTCAGAACGAAATATAGTGCAGGAACAAAATGCATATGTGGTAAGGCAAATGTGTCAAGAGCCCACGTTTTATTTGATTGTGTGACTCTTAAGGCATACTTACCATGTTTATTAGGCATGACAGTGACTGATGTTTTTTCTGATATTGATTTTGTTTTGAAAGTTACCTCTTGTTTAATATGTAGTCCTGTTAGATATTTACTATAATGTTATAAGTAGTAATTATTCCATATTTTGCGTGGACTTCCACGCACCTATGCTTCACACACATACTCTTACACACACACACACACACACACACACACACACACACACACACACACACACACACATCCTCTCTCTCTCTCTCTCTCTCTCTCTCCTCTCTCTCTTGTCTAATATCACATAATTTTGTGAAAAGACGTAAAAATGAAAGTACTACTACTACACACACACACACACACACATATATATATATATATAAAACATACATACATGAATGGAGACAGCTCAAATCTACAAGACTGAAAAGTATGCTGATCTGGCAAACAGCCTGAGGAGAGAAGGCTATCAGGTCAAAGTCCTCACTGCAGAAATTGGAGCTAGGGGGTTTGTAGGAACGTCTGCATACAGCCTCATGAAACAGCTCTCAGTTGCAGGGAAGGAAAAAACCAGAGCCCTGAAAGCAATGGCAGAAGCGGCAGAGAGGTGTTCAAGCTGGATCTGGTCAAGAGGAACAAAAGTGAACTTCATAAGGCTTAATTTCCCTACAAATATCAGGTGTCCCTGTGGCTCAGTGGTTAAAGCGCGAGTCATTAAGTGGAAAATGAGCATGTCCAGAGGGTCATGGGTTCGAATCCCAGCCATGGCTCGTCCCAAGATGGGAAAAAAAGGGGCAGCAGAGGGACATCCGGAGTCATGAACCGGGTGTGGCCCAACCCCCCTAGAGTGTCAGGAGATAAGGGCCGAAACACTTGCTTGAAGGGGGCTTCTCTTCTGAGGACTCTCTGCTGCCACGCTCTCCACGAGTTTCTTTCTACTACATAATATATATATATATATATATATATATATATATATATATATATAACTGACTGACTGACTGAAAGGGGCAGAAAATAGTGCCAATCCTTTCCTAGTTTGGAGTCAAGAGCCTTGCGTGCACACATATCAGTCATGCTAAAGTCATTACTGGCTCCTCTAATCTAACCGGCAGCCAAAGTCTATTTGCATGAGATACGGAAGATCCACAGAGAGAGAAATCACGCACGTTGCACAGATTGACACAACAGACAGGGAAAAACCGAACACACACACACACGCACACGCTCGCACGCACGCACGCACGCACGCGCACACACACACACACACACACACACACACACACGCACGCACAACACACACATATAGGCTTACGTGTGTGGGCGTACAAAAGAGACGGAGATCGCGCCTGTTCATGTCCACAGAAGAAAAAGAGGCATTGATCGCACGCAGGGAGAGAGAGAGAGAGAGAGAGAGAGAGAGAGAGAGAGAGAGAGAGAGAGAGAGAGAGAGAGAGAGTGTGTGTGTGTGTGTGTGTGTGTGTGTGTGTGTGGAAAGATCATGCAGAAGTATCGGGCACACCGTTTACACACGCAACCAATTACTAAACACACACACACACACACACACACACACACACACACACACACACACAAAATTATGCTTGTTTCGTTGCTTCATTCAATGACGAGAAAACCCCTCTGTCACACGAGCGACTAGTCGCCAATGCCCACGAGCTTGGGACTAGCCAGGACAGCCTTGAGAGAGCCAGGACGGCCTGGGATGTGTCTTGGCCCGTCCCTGCATGTCCCGGCAGGTCACAGAAACTGAACGGGAAATTCCGTTTTTCAGTCACAGACTAGTCGCAGCGGTCGATTTTATTTTATCTCGAGAGATAAAATTTTCTCCCCCTCCGGCGACAAAGATGCAACTAAATTGTATTGGCCCGTCCCGGCTTGTCCCAGCTAGTTAGACGAGGCCTGTCACACGAGGTGCGATCGCTCGTGGCCCGTCATAGACAGGAAACGGCGGACGCAAGCACACCGCGTGTGTGTCTGGCTGTGCCACGCAGTGGCCGCTCGCATGCTGTGCCGGCGTGTGACTAGCTGGGACACACGTGTAACTTGCTGGGACATGTCGGGACGAGCTGGGACCCGTCTTGGCCCGTCTTGGCCCGTCCCAGAATTCATCTGCGACCGGTTGCAGTGCCCGTATGACCACTATAAATACGGCGCCTTTTTGGGATAAAACTCCCCGGCGTTTCCCTGCCAGTTTTGCTCTGCATCTATGTACAAGATGTCTTCGTCTGATGTGTCTGACCTGTCTCAAGCTGCGGAGGACTTGGAGGAACAGTCTCAGGCTCTCCCACCGCCTTCATCTGCTGCACCAAGTGGGAAAGGCAAGGCACCACGCAAGGCACCACGCCGTGCTGGGCTGACAGACGAGCAGAAGGAGTCTGTTGTGGAATTTCTGCGTGAGAGGCCGTACATGTACCAGAAGTCCCACTCTGTCTACAAGGACACTGCCAGGCGCAAGCGAGAGTGGAAGGAGCTGGCTGAAAGTCTTGGTTTGGCGTTGGATGTGCTTGAGACCTGGTACCGTTCGATGAGGACCATGCTGGGAAGGGTGAAGAAGGCTAAGTCCAAGAGTGGGTCTGAGGACTTCAGGCTGACCTTTGCCATGCAATGGGTCTGGGACAACCTACGCTTTATGGCACCGTTCATAGAGACCCTTGACTCAGATACCCTTGGCAGGAAGAGGAAGGCGTCTGACGATCCTCAAAGTCAAAGTCTTGGGTCTCAGCCAGAAGAGGATCCCAACCAGCCTGGCCGAAGTTGGAGGGTGCCCAGGCCGGTGGCTGCTCCCCCTGCCAGACGTGCTCCAGCAGCGGCCTCTCCTGCAGCATCTGCCGCAAGATCCTCCACGTCAGGGCACTCAGACTGCTGTGCCGGTCTGAGGGATGAACTGACTGCTCATCTGCGCCGTGCTGACAACCACCAAATGCAGTTCTGGGGATGGCTACAGTGGAAAACCTCCAACTTCAGCCCAAATCTACGAAGGAAGATGGAGAGACTGGTCACCAATGTGATCCTAGATTTGTGTGAGGAGGAGGAAGCGGCCACGCCACAGCCAGTTCCAGAGCTGACAGAAGGAGGTCCCTCCCACAGGGTAGAGCCTGAGCCCCCTCGACCAACTGCCCAGTCATCCACGTCCACGCAGCTGCAGGAACCAGACACAGAAGAATTTGACACTTTCATACGGAATCTGGTCGAGAGCCCCATCACAGTCCCAATGACACGGGTGTCTCCCAGGAAGAGCAGCACCCCACGACGAATCCCACAGGCTGATCTTTCCACTGTCTGCTCACTGACTACGCGGGAACTGGGCATTTCCTTCGCTGATGAGGACGAGTAGTACAGCTGCTCCCTGCTTGTATGAACGAATGACTCAACGAATGAACGAATGAAACAATAACAAATGTGATGAGTGACGTTGAAAACAAGGAATAATAAACTGTGTGTGTATATATAAAAAAAAAAGGTTTGTGACATTGCAACCCCCCCCCCCCCCCCACCACACACACACACACACATGCACACCCAAAGACAACACCTACACACATGCACGCACACACAAGCATACACACACACAAGCATGCACACACAAGACACATATACAAACACAAAGTAAACATACACACATACAAAGTCACAATGCATGTGTTATTCTATCAGTATGTGTGTGTGTGTGTCAGTATGTTTGTTTCTCTGTGTATTTCTGTCATGAATGTTTGTGCTCTTTTTGTGGGGGCTATTTTATCCCCTCCCCCAACCCCCCCCCCCCCCCCAACCCCCCTCCTTCCCTCCATATTTTCACCATGGATTTAATTGGAAATAAGACTCTGAAAAAAAAGTTTTTTTTTTTTTTGTTCTTGTGAGTTTCTTTGCATGGGTGGGGGTGGGTGGGGTCTATATCAAATGAAATGTTATATAGTGACAAGATACTAGTTCATATGCAATGAAACAAAGCCCTCTTGGGAAAAGTTGTGGCCCTGAAAAGGACCTATGAAAATTTGGGTGAGATACCCAGCAGCACCTCAGTCTGAGGATGAGGAGGAGGGTGAGCCTGGAGGTGGTGGAGGTGGAGCTGGAGGGCCTGCAGGACCTGGAGCATCTTCAGGGTCCTCTCCACGGTGTTGTGGTGGATGAAGCTGTGGGCGGACTCTGGCTCTCGCCCATTGCCATGGGACCATGCCTGCTGGACTCCCAAAGAAGTCTGTCAGAATCTGCCTTGTTCTCTTGCCAGCATTGTCACCACGAGGCGCCCGTAGTTGAGGTAGGTCTGGCCATGACACCTGGTCTCTCCAGTCACCTGGGACTATCTGTCCGTCTTGACTATCCTGGTCGACTGCCTCAGGTGGAGGTGGATGACGCTGGATGATGATGTTGTGGAGCGCCAGACAGCACTTCATCACTTCCCTGAGGTTCTTGGGCTCCAGCTCACAGGTCCTCAGGAACACCCTGAAACGCTGGGCCAAAGTTCCAAAGGCGTTCTCCACAACCATTCTTGCCCTGGACAGCCGGTAGTTGAACACCAACTCCTTTGTGACCATTGTTTGCTTGCAGTAGGGCTTCATGCAGTAGTCCTTGAGGGCAAAAGCATCGTCACTCACAATGTAGTAGGGTACATCTGTGGTGTCCTCAGGGTCATCGGTGAGAGGGCAGGGTGGTGGCCTATTGAGCTGGTCTTTCTCGAAGTCTTCCCTCATGTCAGTTTCCAAGAAGATTTGGGAGTCTGACATGTGTCCTACTCCACCCATCTCTGCCCACAGGAACTTGTAGTCAGCATCCACCAGAGCCAGAAATGGGATTGAAAAGAAGCCCTTGTAGTTGTGGTAGACACTTCCAGACTTGCGGGGCTTCTTGATGGC
>JAMYXO010001436.1:0-29963 GCA_033310375.1 Conus canariensis
GGGGAGAGGGGGGCGTGGTCGTGGACTGACCTGTCTGCATAGAGTGTGAGCGTCTTGATAGACTTCTAAACTGTTTTACTTTCATTTACAGGTGTAGTGTGACAATACAAACTTTATTTTCAACTTTTTTGCTTTGTGTTCTTGTTTGGATGTGAAGATGTAGTGGTAAATACATATGCTTTTGATCGTGCAAAAAAATCTATCCAAATCTAATTGTCTAAATACTTTTTTATTATCAAAATTAAAACAAAAGAAGCCCAGATTCAAAATCTTCATTCAATTTCCTTCAAAAATCATATATATTTCATTGTTATATCTTTTGTAGTTTCTGAGCTAGAATTTTTTGTTAATTATTACCCCCAAATCATTAGATTTCCCTGGCACTGGGAAAGCCTTTGTTTGTAACATTTTCAAGCAGCTTCAAGCAGCGAACGGGTTAAAAACCGTTATGTTATAAATTTAGAGTATTCTGGAAGAAATTCGATATACATGTGCAGCTTTGAACGCTAAACAATGATATACAATTTTCAAGATCCGAAACTTAACATTGACCGTTAAAAACCGTTATTTTCTGAATTTCTAAATTTTCACCCTTCTTGATAACATTCCGTATGCACGTACAGTTTTAAGCACTGAACAATGTTATGCAAATTTTACGAACCAAAACTTAACACTGACCGTTAAAAACCGTTATTTTCTAAATTTACACCGCTATTGATAAAATTCGGTATGCGTATGTCCAGTAACGGTAAGTCATTTTGCAACATGGATGGTTTAGCAGGTACGTCTGTTGTGACCCAAGGATGGTTTGGGGCTAATCTCTAAAAAAATAAAACCGTTAAAAACCGTTAAAAAAAACTGTTATAACGGTTTCAAAGACATCTTTTTCCTCTGCTTTTCATCAAATGGCCGTTGTGACATTGCACAGGTACAGGGCTACTTCTCGAAAATTAGAACCGTTATTTGGCAGTTAAGAAACATTATTTATAACAGTTAAAAACCGTTTAAAACACCAAACCCTATAAAAACTATTTGAAACCCGATCTTCTGAGGTTGGAGGCCACGACAGTCATCGGATCGCCACCAAACTTGACATAAGCCTACAGGAACATCCCGCGGGTAACATAGGGTCATTAGATGGTCATTATGACCATTAAATTTGACCGTTAAAAACCGTTATTTTCAAAATTTAGGCTGTTCTTGATGAAATTCGGTATACATGTGCAGTTTTATATGCCGAAAAATGATATACAACTTTTACGAACCGAAATTTAAAACTGACCGTTAAAAACCGTTATTTTATAAATTTAGAGTATTCTTGAAGAAATTCGATATACATGTGCAGTTTTGAACGCTAAACAATGATATACAATTTTCAAGATCCAAAACTTAACATTGACCGTTAAAAACCGTTATTTTCTGAATTTCTAAATTTTCACCGTTCTTGATAACATTCCATATGCACGTACAGTTTTAAGCACTGAACAATGTATTTTACGAACCAAAACTTAACATTGACCGTTAAAAACCGTTATTTTCTAAATTTACACTGCTATTGATAAAATTCGGTATGCGTATGTCCAGTAACGGTAAGTAATTTTGCAACATGGATGGGACAGTGTAGGGGGATGAAAAGGGAGCAATGAGAGGGGCCAGAAAAATGATTGTACAGTGCAAAGCCTGATACACTATTTTTACATTAGACACAGACCCGTTGAAATAAACTACTTCTGCACAAAGTCTGTTCCTACAAAATTAAGGGCAATCAGTAGAATGGAAATGGGAACAGTGAGTGCAGGCGGAAAATCGAGCGAGAAAAGCATCTCGACGTGCTAGGGGAAAGGGGCCAGAGGCAGGCGGAAAACAATAGAATGTATAAGAGAGAGAGAGAGAGACAGACAGACAGAGACAGAGACAGAATGTGTATCTGTGTCGGGGGGAGGGGGTAGGAAGATGTTGGGGGGGGGGGGGGGGTTGATTGTAAATCAAAACAATTAATACATGTTTGCCATCACGTGAGTATCGCAAAGAATGTTCATATCCCGGGCAACGCCGGGTGCCCCATAAATATATATATATATTTTTTAATTCATTATTTGTTTATTTATTAAGGCGTTTATTAGGTATCAATTTATGTACGTATTCAATTTGTGACTTTTCAGAGAGAGAGAGAGAGAGAGAGAGAGAGAGAGAGAGAGAGAGAGAGAGAGAGAGAGAGAGAGAGAGAACGAATATGAATGCGAATAGTTTTATGTGGTTTAGGCTATTAAGGCCCTTCACAAAACGGACTATGGAGGAATGGGATGGGGAACAGGGTAGGGGTGAGGGCAGGGGAGAAATGGAGTGAGGACGGAAGTACATACACGAAAATCATGTGGAAACAACGTTGTACAATTGGCCTTTACAAACCTTCATCATGACATAGATCCAACATCGTGGTAGTAAATACATTTGTAACTAATCCTTGGACTGTCAATCACACATAGTAATAGTCCACCTCACAACTTTACAACAAAACAGTCACGATGGGTCATAGTGAGGATTTCCTTTCACAACATCTTTGCTCCAGGTAGAAGTGATGTGTTTAACTTCGCCACAAACACGGAGGAGATTGACCAAGTTCTTCCCTCTTTCCTCAATAGTTGCCATTATTTGTGTGTGAATGTTTTGTTGACAAGACTCTGTGTGCTGCTACACATTAGCTTCTTTAGTGAGCTAGGCACTATCTGTGCCTCATGTGCTTGATCTAACATTAGTTTTGTGCTCTGTGTCGGGTAAATGCATCGATTTTGAATCACGTTCGGTTGTATTATTTTCCTCGTCATAGCCTTCAGTATTTTTTACTCTAACAGTCATATGGAAATCTGTTTCTGCTACGCGCTTTTTCTCAGAGTCATCACACACTTTCACTAACTGTGTATTGACGCCACACAGTTTCATGTAAATTTGCTGTTGATTGTTTTGAGTATCATACAAAGACTGGGGAAGAGAGGAAGGCAAATGATGATTATTGTCAGCTACATGGTTATCAGTATAAACAGTTTTTTTCACTGTCAGAATCAGCAGCATAGAACAAACTGGGCAGAGTTGGCAAAAATAAACCAGATGGAGATGAAAAGGCTGCCTTGCCTACCCTTGGCTTCCTCTGTGTTTCACAGTGTTATCCCTGTTTACCTGGAAGGGGCACTTTCTGTGATACACAGCATGGATGCTGTGGTAGTAACGTAACAGGGAATAATCGGTTATAGTATCGAACCTCAGGACAACCACAATGTGGTTTCCTTTGCTTTCAATTTTGAACGGGGATAGCGTCATGTTCTGCAGTGCTGAGTTCAACATACTTTCTAAAGTTGACGGGAGATTCATAGCAGGCATACCAACAGACTTGTGTAGGAAACACCTGAATATTTGAATGAGCTGCTGGTTGGGGAGGAACAAAAGTGAACTTCAAAAGGCATAAACATCTCAAAGTAGAATAGGTGTCTGTTAGCAGTGGGGTAAGACATCCGTCTGAAAAAGGCACGCCTTCAGACGCCCACCCATCCAAAAGCTGCAGGTTCGAATCCAGGCAGAACAAAGAAAAAATGTGAAGAATGAAAACAAAAATGTGAAAAATAGTTAATTAGTTAGTTAGTCAGTCATGTAGTTAGGTAGTAAGTAAGGTAGTTACTCAGTTAGTTAATTAGTTAATCAGTTAGCTAGCTATTTAATTAGTTACTTAGTTATTTAATTAGTTAGTGAGATTTTTTTTTTCTTTTTTGGGGGTGCTTCAACCAGACTACAAGTAGTAAAGAGCCTCTTTCTGTCTCTAAGTTTGCAATTGTCTAAAAAAAAAAAGAAAAAAAAAGAAAAAATTGTATATGTCCATAACCATAAGAGAAAATAACAAGAGTAAAAGAGAAAGGAATAGAGTGCAAAAAGGAAACAAAGAAACAAAGAAGAGATGGAAATAGGAAGATAAAGAAAGAAATAAGAATGACATGTAAGACAGAGAGGACTGGTGTACCATGAATATATTATGAGAAGATGGTTATAAATTGAGAATGAGAGAACTAACTTACTAACTAATTAAGTAATCAACTAATTATTTTTTTCAGTTACCCACCACGCAGACTTTGGGGTTTGATTGCCAATTTGTTCATCTCTCTTGGTTTTGTGGTTCTTTTCCTTCCTACCTTCTTCTGTCCTTCCTTTCTTTCTTCTTTCTTTTTTTTCATCATTTGGTCTAGTGGTATCTATAAATTAGTTCTTTATTGATATACTCATTTACTTAATTATATATATATACATATATATATATATATATTATATAAATGGTACTCACATCCTGACGACCGCACAGCGTGAAACAAATTTGTAGATGTTTTTAGAAGCTTGATTTTAACTTGCTTTAATATAACAAATATATATATATATATATATATATATATATACATACACTTCACTTATTCATTATCTGTTTATTTATTAAGGCGTATATTAGGTATTCATTTATATACGTATACAATTTGTGACTTTTCAAGAGAGAGAGAGAGAGGAGAGAGGAGAGAGAGAGAGAGAGAGAGAGAGAGAGAGGAGAGAGAGAGAGAGGACAGAAACGAATATGAATGCGAATAGTTTTATGTGGTTTAGGCTATTAAGGCCCTTCACAAAACGGACTATGGAGGAATTTGATGGGGGAACAGGGTAGGGGTGAGGGCAGGGAAGAAATGGAGTGAGGACGGAAGCACATACACGAAAATTATGTGGAAACAACGTTGTACAATTGGCCTTTACAAATCTCCATCATGACATGGATCCAACATCGTGGTATTAAATAGATTTTGTACTGTTTGCCAATTTCATTATCTCTTCGTTTTGTGGTTCTTTTCCTTTCTACCTTCATTCTGTCCTTCCTTTCTTTCTTCTTTCTTTTTTTGATCATTTGGTCTAGTGGTATCTATAAATTAGTTATTTATTCATATACTTATTTACTAAATTATATATATATATACATATATATATATATATATTTTTTTTTTTCATTCATTCATTATTTGTTTATTTATTAAGGTGTTCATTAGGTATTAATTTATGTACGTATTCAATTTGTGACTTTTCAGAGAGAGAGAGAGAGAGAGAGAGAGAGAGAGAGAGAGAGAGAGAGAGAGAGAGAGAATATGAATGCGAATAGTTTTATGTGGTTTAGGCTATTAAGGCCCTTCACAAAACGGACTATGGAGGAATGGGATGGGGGAACAGGGTAGGGGGTGAGGGCAGGTGAGAAATGGAGTGAGGACGGAAGCACATACACGAAAATTATGTGGATAGAACGTTGTACAATTGGCCTTTACAAACCTTCATCTTGACATGGATCCGACATCGTGGTATTAAATACATTTGTAACTAATCCTTGGACTGTCAATCACACATAGTAATAGTCCACCTCACAACTTTACAAAAAAACAGTTACGATGGGTCATAGTGAGGATTTCCTTTCACAACATCTTTGCTCCAGGTAGAAGTGATGTGTTTAACTTCGCCACAAACACGGAGGAGATTGACCAAGTTCTTCCCTCTTTCCTCAATAGTTGCCATTATTTGTGTGTGAATGTTTTGTTGACAAGATTCTGTGTGCTGCTGCACATTAGCTTCTTTAGTGAGCTAGGTACTGTCTGTGCCACATGTGCTTGATCTAACATTAGTTTTGTGCTCTGTGTCGGGTAAATGCACCGATTTTGAATCACGTTCGGTTGCATTATTTTCCTGTTCATAGCCTTCAGTATTTCTTACTCTAACAGTCATATGGAAATCTGTTTCTGCTACGCACTTTTTCTCAGAGTCATCACACACTGTCACTAACTGTATATTGACGCCACACAGTTTCATGTAAATTTGCTGTTGATTGTTTTGAGTGTCATACAAAGACTGGGGAAGAGAGGCAGGCAAATGATTATCATTGTCAGCTACATGGTTATCAGTATAAACAGTTTTTTTCACTGTCAGCATCAGCAGCATAGAACAAACTGGGCAGAGTTGGCAAAAATAAACCAGATGGAGATGAAAAGGCTGCCTTGCCTACCCTTAGCTTCTTCTGTGTTTCACAGTGTTATCCCTGTTTACCTGGAAGGGGCACTTTCTGCGATACACAGCATGGATGCTGTGGTAGTAACGTAACAGGGAATAATCGGTTATAGTATCGAACCTCAGGACAACCACAATGTGGTTTCCTTTGCTTTCAATTTTGAACGGGGATAGCGTCATGTTCTGCAGTGCTGAGTTCAACATACTTTCTAAAGTTGACGGGAGATTCATAGCAGGCATACCAACAGACTTGTGTAGGAAACACCTGAATATTTGAATGAGCTGCTGGTTGGGGAGGAACAAAAGTGAACTTCAAAAGGCATAAACATCTCAAAGTAGAATAGGTGTCTGTTAGCAGTGGGGTAAGACATCCGTCTGAAAAAGGCACGCCTTCAGACGCCCACCCATCCAAAAGCTGCAGGTTCGAATCCAGGCAGAACAAAGAAAAAATGTGAAGAATGAAAACAAAATTGTGAAAAATAGTTAATTAGTTAGTTAGTCAGTCATGTAGTTAGGTAGTAAGTAAGGTAGTTACTCAGTTAGTTAATTAGTTAATCAGTTAGCTAGCTATTTAATTAGTTACTTAGTTAGTTAATTAGTTAGTTAGTGAGATTTTTTTTTCTTTTTTGGGGGTGCTTCAACCAGACTACAAGTAGTAAAGAGCCTCTTTCTGTCTCTAAGTTTGCAATTGTCTTTAAAAAAAAAAAGGAGAAAAAATTGTATATGTCCATAAACATAAAAGAAAATAAAACGAGTAAAAGAGAAAGGAACAGAGTACAAAAAGGAAACAAAGAAACAAAGAAGAGATGGAAATAGGAAGATAAAGAAAGAAATAAGAACGACATGTAAGACAGAGAGGACTGATGTACCATGAATATATTATGAGAAGATGGTTATAAATTGAGAATGAGAGAACTAACTTATTAACTAATTAAGTAATCAACTAATTATTTTTTTCAGTTACCCACCACGCAGACTTTGGGGTTTGATTGCCAATTTGTTCATCTCTCTTGGTTTTGTGGTTCTTTTCCTTCCTACCTTCCTTCTGTCCTTCCTTTCTTTCTTCTTTCTTTTTTTTCATCATTTGGTTTAGTGGTATCTATAAATTAGTTCTTTATTGATATACTCATTTACTTAATTATATATATATATAATACATAAATGGCAAATTCTGTGTGTGTGTGTGTGTGTGTGTGTGTGTGTGTGTGTGTGTGTGTGTGTGTGTATACGCTATGGACTCAAAAACGGCTCAACCGATTGTCATGAAATTTGGCAGGTACGTCCGTTGTGACTCGAGGATGGTTTTGGGCTAATCTAAAAAAAAATAAAACCGTTAAAAACCGTTAAAAAGCTGTTATAACGGTTTCAAAGTCATCTTTTTCCTCTGCTTTTGTTCAACTAGCCGTTGTTACATTGCACAGGTACAGGACTACTTCTCTAAAATTAGAACCGTTATTTGGCAGTTTAAAAACCTTATTTATAACAGTTAAAAACCGTTAAAAACACCAAACCCTATAAAAAAACTGTTTAAAACCCGATCTTCTTGAAATTTAGCAGGTACGTCTGTTGTGACCGGAGGATGGTTTGGGGCTAATCTCTAAAAAAATAAAACCGTTAAAAACCGTTACAAAAAACTGTTATAACGGTTTCAAAGACATCTTTTTCCTCTGCTTTTCATCAAATGGCCATTGTGACATTGCACAGATACGGGGCTACTTCTCGAAAATTAGAACCGTTATTTGGCAGTTAAGAAACGTTATTTATAACAGTTAAAAACCGTTAAAAACACCAAACCCTATGAAAACTGTTTAAAACCCGATCTCCTGAGGTTGGCGGCCATGAGAGTTATAGGATCGCCACCAAACTTGACATAAGCCTACAGGAACATCCAGCGGGTAATATAGGGTCATTAGATAGTCATTATGACCATTAACCCGTTCGCTGCTTGAAGCTGCTTGAAAATGTTACAAACAAAGGCTTTCCCAGTGCCAGGGAAATCTAATGATTTGGGGGTAATAATTAACAAAAAATTCTAGCTCAGAAACTACAAAAGATATAACAATGAAATATATATGATTTTTGAAGGAAATTGAATGAAGATTTTGAATCTGGGCTTCTTTTGTTTTAATTTTGATAATAAAAAAGTATTTAGACAATTAGATTTGGATAGATTTTTTTGCACGATCAAAAGCATATGTATTTACCACTACATCTTCACATCCAAACAAGAACACAAAGCAAAAAAGTTGAAAATAAAGTTTGTATTGTCACACTACACCTGTAAATGAAAGTAAAACAGTTTAGAAGTCTATCAAGACGCTCACACTCTATGCAGACAGGTCAGTCCACGACCACGCCCCCCTCTCCCCACCACGCCCCCTTGCTGGACTTCAACCCTCTCTTTCACTGCTCCTCTTCCCCTACCTTTCCCTCTGCCCTGTGCCGCGCCGCGAGCAGGCCGCGCTCCCCTCTCACGCTGACTACCACGTCACTGACCACTGGCACGCAGTGCAGAGTACACACTAGGCGAGCTCGTTCGACGCTGGCAAACCAGTCAGCTGAACACACATTGAGGTCACACAGCCCGACACAATAACTGACGAATACGGTTGGCAATTCCATCACTATCATCATCTCACCTTCATGCTCGAGTGAGTCGTTGAATAAAAGATTATTGTCTTTGTCAAAAATCATTAGCAGAGCCTGCTCAGCTGTGTAAATACGTTGATTTGGTCGCTGCGCTTGTCGAAGGTTGCGCCGCCATCTTTGCAAGCGAGACGAAGTGCTGGCTGGTCATCCAGTCAGTGATGAGAATAAATGGGCTTTCCCCTCACGTGTGGTCATTTACATATCATTTTAATACTACAGACATATAAGGCTTACTACGCACACTCTATTTAAGTCCGTTGATAGAAATAGTAACGAATGAAAATTCAAGAAAAATGCATGACGTCAGTGGACGGCCCATAGGCACTGGGAAAGCATTTTTAATGCGGCGTCAGCTGACGGCTTAAAGGCACTCTACGGGTTAAATTTGACCGTTAAAAACCGTTATTTTCAAAATTTAGGCTGTTCTTGATGAAATTCAGTATACATGTGCAGTTTTAAATGCCGAAAAATGATATGGAACTTTTACGAACCGAAATTTACAATTGACCGTTAAAAACCGTTATTTTATAAATTTAGAGTATTCTGGAAGAAATTCGATATACATGTGCAGCTTTGAACGCTAAACAATGATATACAATTTTCAAGATCCGAAACTTAACATTGACCGTTAAAAACCGTTATTTTCTGAATTTCTAAATTTTCACCCTTCTTGATAACATTCCGTATGCACGTACAGTTTTAAGCACTGAACAATGTTATGCAAATTTTACGAACCAAAACTTAACACTGACCGTTAAAAACCGTTATTTTCTAAATTTACACCGCTATTGATAAAATTCGGTATGCGTATGTCCAGTAACGGTAAGTCATTTTGCAACATGGATGGTTTAGCAGGTACGTCTGTTGTGACCCGAGGATGGTTTGGGGCTAATCTCTAAAAAAATAAAACCGTTAAAAACCGTTAAAAAAAACTGTTATAACGGTTTCAAAGACATCTTTTTCCTCTGCTTTTCATCAAATGGCCGTTGTGACATTGCACAGGTACAGGGCTACTTCTCGAAAATTAGAACCGTTATTTGGCAGTTAAGAAACATTATTTATAACAGTTAAAAACCGTTTAAAACACCAAACCCTATAAAAACTGTTTGAAACCCGATCTTCTGAGGTTGGAGGCCACGACAGTCATCGGATCGCCACCAAACTTGACATAAGCCTACAGGAACATCCTGCGGGTAACATAGGGTCATTAGATGGTCATTATGACCATTAAATTTGACCGTTAAAAACCGTTATTTTCAAAATTTAGGCTGTTCTTGATGAAATTCGGTATACATGTGCAGTTTTATATGCCGAAAAATGATATACAACTTTTACGAACCGAAATTTAAAACTGACCGTTAAAAACCGTTATTTTATAAATTTAGAGTATTCTGGAAGAAATTCGATATACATGTGCAGTTTTGAACGCTAAACAATGATATACAATTTTCAAGATCCGAAACTTAACATTGACCGTTAAAAACCGTTATTTTCTGAATTTCTAAATTTTCACCGTTCTTGATAACATTCCGTATGCACGTACAGTTTTAAGCGCTGAACAATGTATTTTACGAACCAAAACTTAACATTGACCGTTAAAAACCGTTATTTTCTAAATTTACACCGCTATTGATAAAATTCGGTATGCGTATGTCCAGTAACGGTAAGTAATTTTGCAACATGGATGGGACAGTGTAGGGGGATGAAAAGGGAGCAATGAGAGGGGCCAGAAAAATGATTGTACAGTGCAAAGCCTGATATACTATTTTTACATTAGACACAGACCCGTTGAAATAAACTACTTCTGCTCAAAGTCTGTTCCTACAAAATTAAGGGCAATCAGTAGAATGGAAATGGGAACAGTGAGTGCAGGCGGAAAATCGAGCGAGAAAAGCATCTCGACGTGCTAGGGGAAAGGGGCCAGAGGCAGGCGGAAAACAATAGAATGTATAAGAGAGAGAGAGACAGACAGACAGACAGAGACAGAGACAGAATGTGTATCTGTGTCGGGGGGAGGGGGTGGGAAGATGTTGGGGGGGGCGGGGTTGATTGTAAATCAAAACAATTAATACATGTTTGCCATCACGTGAGTATCGCAAAGAATGTTCATATCCCGGGCAACGCCGGGTGCCCCATAAATATATATATATATTTTTTAATTCATTATTTGTTTTATTAAGGCGTTTATTAGGTATCAATTTATGTACGTATTCAATTTGTGACTTTTCAGAGAGAGAGAGAGAGAGAGAGAGAGAGAGAGAGAGAGAGAGAGAGAGAGAGAACGAATATGAATGCGAATAGTTTTATGTGGTTTAGGCTATTAAGGCCCTTCACAAAGCTTCTTTAGTGAGCTAGGCACTATCTGTGCCTCATGTGCTTGATCTAACATTAGTTTTGTGCTCTGTGTCGGGTAAATGCATCGATTTTGAATCACGTTCGGTTGTATTATTTTCCTCGTCATAGCCTTCAGTATTTTTTACTCTAACAGTCATATGGAAATCTGTTTCTGCTACGCGCTTTTTCTCAGAGTCATCACACACTTTCACTAACTGTGTATTGACGCCACACAGTTTCATGTAAATTTGCTGTTGATTGTTTTGAGTATCATACAAAGACTGGGGAAGAGAGGAAGGCAAATGATGATTATTGTCAGCTACATGGTTATCAGTATAAACAGTTTTTTTCACTGTCAGAATCAGCAGCATAGAACAAACTGGGCAGAGTTGGCAAAAATAAACCAGATGGAGATGAAAAGGCTGCCTTGCCTACCCTTGGCTTCCTCTGTGTTTCACAGTGTTATCCCTGTTTATCTGGAAGGGGCACTTTCTGTGATACACAGCATGGATGCTGTGGTAGTAACGTGACAGGGAATAATCGGTTATAGTATGAACCTCAGGACAACCACAATGTGGTTTCCTTTGCTTTCAATTTTGAACGGGGATAGCGTCATGTTCTGCAGTGCTGAGTTCAACATACTTTCTAAAGTTGACGGGAGATTCATAGCAGGCATACCAACAGACTTGTGTAGGAAACACCTGAATATTTGAATGAGCTGCTGGTTGGGGAGGAACAAAAGTGAACTTCAAAAGGCATAAACATCTCAAAGTAGAATAGGTGTCTGTTAGCAGTGGGGTAAGACATCCGTCTGAAAAAGGCACGCCTTCAGACGCCCACCCATCCAAAAGCTGCAGGTTCGAATCCAGGCAGAACAAAGAAAAAATGTGAAGAATGAAAAAAAAAATGTGAAAAATAGTTAATTAGTTAGTTAGTCAGTCATGTAGTTAGGTAGTAAGTAAGGTAGTTACTCAGTTAGTTAATTAGTTAATCAGTTAGCTAGCTATTTAATTAGTTACTTAGTTATTTAATTAGTTAGTGAGAATTTTTTTTTCTTTTTTGGGGGTGCTTCAACCAGACTACAAGTAGTAAAGAGCCTCTTTCTGTCTCTAAGTTTGCAATTGTCTAAAAAAAAAAAGAAAAAAAAAGAAAAAAATTGTATATGTCCATAACCATAAGAGAAAATAACAAGAGTAAAAGAGAAAGGAATAGAGTGCAAAAAGGAAACAAAGAAACAAAGAAGAGATGGAAATAGGAAGATAAAGAAAGAAATAAGAATGACATGTAAGACAGAGAGGACTGGTGTACCATGAATATATTATGAGAAGATGGTTATAAATTGAGAATGAGAGAACTAACTTACTAACTAATTAAGTAATCAACTAATATTATTTTTTTCAGTTACCACCACGCATGACTTTGGGGTTTTTTTGCCAATTTTTCATCTCTCTTGGTTTGTGGTTCTTTTCCTTCTACCTTCCTTCTGTCCTTCCTTTCTTCTTCTTTTTTTTTTTCATCATTTGGTCTATGGATCAAATATCTTTATGATATATCATTATTAATCTTAATATATAATATATATATATATATATATATATATATATATATATATATATACATACATTCACTTATTCATTATCTGTTTATTTATTAAGGCGTATATTAGGTATTCATTTATATACGTATACAATTTGTGACTTTTCAAAGAGAGGAGAGAGAGAGAGAGAGAGAGAGAGAGAGAGAGAGAGAGGAGAGAGAGAGAGAGAGAGAGAGAGAGAACGAATATGAATGCGAATAGTTTTATGTGGTTTAGGCTATTAAGGCCCTTCACAAAACGGACTATGGAGGAATTTGATGGGGGAACAGGGTAGGGGTGAGGGCAGGGAAGAAATGGAGTGAGGACGGAAGCACATACACGAAAATTATGTGGAAACAACGTTGTACAATTGGCCTTTACAAATCTCCATCATGACATGGATCCAACATCGTGGTATTAAATAGATTTGTACTGTTTGCCAATTTCATTATCTCTTCGTTTTGTGGTTCTTTTCCTTTCTACCTTCATTCTGTCCTTCCTTTCTTTCTTCTTTCTTTTTTTGATCATTTGGTCTAGTGGTATCTATAAATTAGTTATTTATTCATATACTTATTTACTAAATTATATATATATATATATATATATATATAATAATATATATATATATTTTTTTTTTCATTCATTCATTATTTGTTTATTTATTAAGGCGTTCATTAGGTATTAATTTATGTACGTATTCAATTTGTGACTTTTCAGAGAGAGAGAGAGAGAGAGAGAGAGGAGAGAGAGAGAGAGAGAGAGAGAGAGAGAATAATGAATGCGAATAGTTTTATGTGGTTTAGGCTATTAAGGCCCTTCACAAAACGGACTATGGAGGAATGGGATGGGGGAACAGGGTAGGGGGTGAGGGCAGGTGAGAAATGGAGTGAGGACGGAAGCACATACACGAAAATTATGTGGATAGAACGTTGTACAATTGGCCTTTACAAACCTTCATCTTGACATGGATCCGACATCGTGGTATTAAATACATTTGTAACTAATCCTTGGACTGTCAATCACACATAGTAATAGTCCACCTCACAACTTTACAAAAAAACAGTTACGATGGGTCATAGTGAGGATTTCCTTTCACAACATCTTTGCTCCAGGTAGAAGTGATGTGTTTAACTTCGCCACAAACACGGAGGAGATTGACCAAGTTCTTCCCTCTTTCCTCAATAGTTGCCATTATTTGTGTGTGAATGTTTTGTTGACAAGATTCTGTGTGCTGCTGCACATTAGCTTCTTTAGTGAGCTAGGTGCTGTCTGTGCCACATGTGCTTGATCTAACATTAGTTTTGTGCTCTGTGTCGGGTAAATGCACCGATTTTGAATCACGTTCGGTTGCATTATTTTCCTGTTCATAGCCTTCAGTATTTCTTACTCTAACAGTCATATGGAAATCTGTTTCTGCTACGCACTTTTTCTCAGAGTCATCACACACTGTCACTAACTGTATATTGACGCCACACAGTTTCATGTAAATTTGCTGTTGATTGTTTTGAGTGTCATACAAAGACTGGGGAAGAGAGGCAGGCAAATGATTATCATTGTCAGCTACATGGTTATCAGTATAAACAGTTTTTTTCACTGTCAGCATCAGCAGCATAGAACAAACTGGGCAGAGTTGGCAAAAATAAACCAGATGGAGATGAAAAGGCTGCCTTGCCTACCCTTAGCTTCTTCTGTGTTTCACAGTGTTATCCCTGTTTACCTGGAAGGGGCACTTTCTGCGATACACAGCATGGATGCTGTGGTAGTAACGTAACAGGGAATAATCGGTTATAGTATCGAACCTCAGGACAACCACAATGTGGTTTCCTTTGCTTTCAATTTTGAACGGGGATAGCGTCATGTTCTGCAGTGCTGAGTTCAACATACTTTCTAAAGTTGACGGGAGATTCATAGCAGGCATACCAACAGACTTGTGTAGGAAACACCTGAATATTTGAATGAGCTGCTGGTTGGGGAGGAACAAAAGTGAACTTCAAAAGGCATAAACATCTCAAAGTAGAATAGGTGTCTGTTAGCAGTGGGGTAAGACATCCGTCTGAAAAAGGCACGCCTTCAGACGCCCACCCATCCAAAAGCTGCAGGTTCGAATCCAGGCAGAACAAAGAAAAAATGTGAAGAATGAAAACAAAATTGTGAAAAATAGTTAATTAGTTAGTTAGTCAGTCATGTAGTTAGGTAGTAAGTAAGGTAGTTACTCAGTTAGTTAATTAGTTAATCAGTTAGCTAGCTATTTAATTAGTTACTTAGTTAGTTAATTAGTTAGTTAGTGAGATTTTTTTTTCTTTTTTGGGGGTGCTTCAACCAGACTACAAGTAGTAAAGGCCTCTTTCTGTCTCTAAGTTTGCAATTGTCTTTAAAAAAAAAAAAGGAGAAAAAATTGTATATGTCCATAAACATAAAAGAAAATAAAACGAGTAAAAGAGAAAGGAACAGAGTACAAAAAGGAAACAAAGAAACAAAGAAGAGATGGAAATAGGAAGATAAAGAAAGAAATAAGAACGACATGTAAGACAGAGAGGACTGATGTACCATGAATATATTATGAGAAGATGGTTATAAATTGAGAATGAGAGAACTAACTTATTAACTAATTAAGTAATCAACTAATTATTTTTTCAGTTACCCACCACGCAGACTTTGGGGTTTGATTGCCAATTTGTTCATCTCTCTTGGTTTTGTGGTTCTTTTCCTTCCTACCTTCCTTCTGTCCTTCCTTTCTTTCTTCTTTCTTTTTTTTCATCATTTGGTTTAGTGGTATCTATAAATTAGTTCTTTATTGATATACTCATTTACTTAATTATATATATATATAATACATAAATGGCAAATTCTGTGTGTGTGTGTGTGTGTGTGTGTGTGTGTGTGTGTGTGTGTGTGTGTGTATACGCTATGGACTCAAAAACGGCTCAACCGATTGTCATGAAATTTGGCAGGTACGTCCGTTGTGACTCGAGGATGGTTTTGGGCTAATCTAAAAAAAAATAAAACCGTTAAAAACCGTTAAAAAGCTGTTATAACGGTTTCAAAGTCATCTTTTTCCTCTGCTTTTGTTCAACTAGCCGTTGTTACATTGCACAGGTACAGGACTACTTCTCTAAAATTAGAACCGTTATTTGGCAGTTTAAAAACCTTATTTATAACAGTTAAAAACCGTTAAAAACACCAAACCCTATAAAAGAAACTGTTTAAAACCCGATCTTCTTGAAATTTAGCAGGTACGTCTGTTGTGACCGGAGGATGGTTTGGGGCTAATCTCTAAAAAAATAAAACCGTTAAAAACCGTTACAAAAAACTGTTATAACGGTTTCAAAGACATCTTTTTCCTCTGCTTTTCATCAAATGGCCATTGTGACATTGCACAGATACGGGGCTACTTCTCGAAAATTAGAACCGTTATTTGGCAGTTAAGAAACGTTATTTATAACAGTTAAAAACCGTTAAAAACACCAAACCCTATGAAAACTGTTTAAAACCCGATCTCCTGAGGTTGGCGGCCATGAGAGTTATAGGATCGCCACCAAACTTGACATAAGCCTACAGGAACATCCAGCGGGTAATATAGGGTCATTAGATAGTCATTATGACCATTAACCCGTTCGCTGCTTGAAGCTGCTTGAAAATGTTACAAACAAAGGCTTTCCCAGTGCCAGGGAAATCTAATGATTTGGGGGTAATAATTAACAAAAAATTCTAGCTCAGAAACTACAAAAGATATAACAATGAAATATATATGATTTTTGAAGGAAATTGAATGAAGATTTTGAATCTGGGCTTCTTTTGTTTTAATTTTGATAATAAAAAAGTATTTAGACAATTAGATTTGGATAGATTTTTTTGCACGATCAAAAGCATATGTATTTACCACTACATCTTCACATCCAAACAAGAACACAAAGCAAAAAAGTTGAAAATAAAGTTTGTATTGTCACACTACACCTGTAAATGAAAGTAAAACAGTTTAGAAGTCTATCAAGACGCTCACACTCTATGCAGACAGGTCAGTCCACGACCACGCCCCCCTCTCCCCACCACGCCCCCTTGCTGGACTTCAACCCTCTCTTTCACTGCTCCTCTTCCCCTACCTTTCCCTCTGCCCTGTGCCGCGCCGCGAGCAGGCCGCGCTCCCCTCTCACGCTGACTACCACGTCACTGACCACTGGCACGCAGTGCAGAGTACACACTAGGCGAGCTCGTTCGACGCTGGCAAACCAGTCAGCTGAACACACATTGAGGTCACACAGCCCGACACAATAACTGACGAATACGGTTGGCAATTCCATCACTATCATCATCTCACCTTCATGCTCGAGTGAGTCGTTGAATAAAAGATTATTGTCTTTGTCAAAAATCATTAGCAGAGCCTGCTCAGCTGTGTAAATACGTTGATTTGGTCGCTGCGCTTGTCGAAGGTTGCGCCGCCATCTTTGCAAGCGAGACGAAGTGCTGGCTGGTCATCCAGTCAGTGATGAGAATAAATGGGCTTTCCCCTCACGTGTGGTCATTTACATATCATTTTAATACTACAGACATATAAGGCTTACTACGCACACTCTATTTAAGTCCGTTGATAGAAATAGTAACGAATGAAAATTCAAGAAAAATGCATGACGTCAGTGGACGGCCCATAGGCACTGGGAAAGCATTTTTAATGCGGCGTCAGCTGACGGCTTAAAGGCACTCTACGGGTTAAATTTGACCGTTAAAAACCGTTATTTTCAAAATTTAGGCTGTTCTTGATGAAATTCAGTATACATGTGCAGTTTTAAATGCCGAAAAATGATATGGAACTTTTACGAACCGAAATTTACAATTGACCGTTAAAAACCGTTATTTTATAAATTTAGAGTATTCTGGAAGAAATTCGATATACATGTGCAGCTTTGAACGCTAAACAATGATATACAATTTTCAAGATCCGAAACTTAACATTGACCGTTAAAAACCGTTATTTTCTGAATTTCTAAATTTTCACCTTCTTGATAACATTCCGTATGCACGTACAGTTTTAAGCACTGAACAATGTTATGCAAATTTTACGAACCAAAACTTAACACTGACCGTTAAAAACCGTTATTTTCTAAATTTACACCGCTATTGATAAAATTCGGTATGCGTATGTCCAGTAACGGTAAGTCATTTTGCAACATGGATGGTTTAGCAGGTACGTCTGTTGTGACCCGAGGATGGTTTGGGGCTAATCTCTAAAAAAAAAAACCGTTAAAAACCGTTAAAAAAAACTGTTATAACGGTTTCAAAGACATCTTTTTCCTCTGCTTTTCATCAAATGGCCGTTGTGACATTGCACAGGTACAGGGCTACTTCTCGAAAATTAGAACCGTTATTTGGCAGTTAAGAAACATTATTTATAACAGTTAAAAACCGTTTAAAACACCAAACCCTATAAAAACTGTTTGAAACCCGATCTTCTGAGGTTGGAGGCCACGACAGTCATCGGATCGCCACCAAACTTGACATAAGCCTACAGGAACATCCTGCGGGTAACATAGGGTCATTAGATGGTCATTATGACCATTAAATTTGACCGTTAAAAACCGTTATTTTCAAAATTTAGGCTGTTCTTGATGAAATTCGGTATACATGTGCAGTTTTATATGCCGAAAAATGATATACAACTTTTACGAACCGAAATTTAAAACTGACCGTTAAAAACCGTTATTTTATAAATTTAGAGTATTCTGGAAGAAATTCGATATACATGTGCAGTTTTGAACGCTAAACAATGATATACAATTTTCAAGATCCGAAACTTAACATTGACCGTTAAAAACCGTTATTTTCTGAATTTCTAAATTTTCACCGTTCTTGATAACATTCCGTATGCACGTACAGTTTTAAGCGCTGAACAATGTATTTTACGAACCAAAACTTAACATTGACCGTTAAAAACCGTTATTTTCTAAATTTACACCGCTATTGATAAAATTCGGTATGCGTATGTCCAGTAACGGTAAGTAATTTTGCAACATGGATGGGACAGTGTAGGGGGATGAAAAGGGAGCAATGAGAGGGGCCAGAAAAATGATTGTACAGTGCAAAGCCTGATATACTATTTTTACATTAGACACAGACCCGTTGAAATAAACTACTTCTGCTCAAAGTCTGTTCCTACAAAATTAAGGGCAATCAGTAGAATGGAAATGGGAACAGTGAGTGCAGGCGGAAAATCGAGCGAGAAAAGCATCTCGACGTGCTAGGGGAAAGGGGCCAGAGGCAGGCGGAAAACAATAGAATGTATAAGAGAGAGAGAGACAGACAGACAGACAGAGACAGAGACAGAATGTGTATCTGTGTCGGGGGGAGGGGGTGGGAAGATGTTGGGGGGGGCGGGGTTGATTGTAAATCAAAACAATTAATACATGTTTGCCATCACGTGAGTATCGCAAAGAATGTTCATATCCCGGGCAACGCCGGGTGCCCCATAAATATATATATATATTTTTTAATTCATTATTTGTTTTATTAAGGCGTTTATTAGGTATCAATTTATGTACGTATTCAATTTGTGACTTTTCAGAGAGAGAGAGAGAGAGAGAGAGAGAGAGAGAGAGAGAGAGAGAACGAATATGAATGCGAATAGTTTTATGTGGTTTAGGCTATTAAGGCCCTTCACAAAGCTTCTTTAGTGAGCTAGGCACTATCTGTGCCTCATGTGCTTGATCTAACATTAGTTTTGTGCTCTGTGTCGGGTAAATGCATCGATTTTGAATCACGTTCGGTTGTATTATTTTCCTCGTCATAGCCTTCAGTATTTTTTACTCTAACAGTCATATGGAAATCTGTTTCTGCTACGCGCTTTTTCTCAGAGTCATCACACACTTTCACTAACTGTGTATTGACGCCACACAGTTTCATGTAAATTTGCTGTTGATTGTTTTGAGTATCATACAAAGACTGGGGAAGAGAGGAAGGCAAATGATGATTATTGTCAGCTACATGGTTATCAGTATAAACAGTTTTTTTCACTGTCAGAATCAGCAGCATAGAACAAACTGGGCAGAGTTGGCAAAAATAAACCAGATGGAGATGAAAAGGCTGCCTTGCCTACCCTTGGCTTCCTCTGTGTTTCACAGTGTTATCCCTGTTTATCTGGAAGGGGCACTTTCTGTGATACACAGCATGGATGCTGTGGTAGTAACGTGACAGGGAATAATCGGTTATAGTATCGAACCTCAGGACAACCACAATGTGGTTTCCTTTGCTTTCAATTTTGAACGGGGATAGCGTCATGTTCTGCAGTGCTGAGTTCAACATACTTTCTAAAGTTGACGGGAGATTCATAGCAGGCATACCAACAGACTTGTGTAGGAAACACCTGAATATTTGAATGAGCTGCTGGTTGGGGAGGAACAAAAGTGAACTTCAAAAGGCATAAACATCTCAAAGTAGAATAGGTGTCTGTTAGCAGTGGGGTAAGACATCCGTCTGAAAAAGGCACGCCTTCAGACGCCCACCCATCCAAAAGCTGCAGGTTCGAATCCAGGCAGAACAAAGAAAAAATGTGAAGAATGAAAACAAAAATGTGAAAAATAGTTAATTAGTTAGTTAGTCAGTCATGTAGTTAGGTAGTAAGTAAGGTAGTTACTCAGTTAGTTAATTAGTTAATCAGTTAGCTAGCTATTTAATTAGTTATAGTTATTTAATTAGTTAGTGAGAATTTTTTTTTCTTTTTTGGGGGTGCTTCAACCAGACTACAAGTAGTAAAGAGCCTCTTTCTGTCTCTAAGTTTGCAATTGTTAAAAAAAAAAAGAAAGAAAAAATTGTATATGTCCATAAACATAAAGAAAATAAAAGAGTAAAAGAGAAAGGAAAGAGTCAAAAAGGAAACAAAGAAACAAAGAAGAGATGGAAATAGGAAGATAAAGAAAGAAATAAGAACGACATGTAAGACAGAGAGGACTGTGTTACCATGAATATATTATGAGAAGATGGTTATAAATTGAGAATGAGAGAACTAACTTACTAACTAATTAAGTAATCAACTAATTATTTTTTTCAGTTACCCACCACGCAGACTTTGGGGTTTGATTGCCAATTTGTTCATCTCTCTTGGTTTTGTGGTTCTTTTCCTTCCTACCTTCCTTCTGTCCTTCCTTTCTTTCTTCTTTCTTTTTTTTCATCATTTGGTTTAGTGGTATCTATAAATTAGTTCTTTATTGATATACTCTTTTTATTTACTTAATATATATATATATATTAATATATATATATATATGATAGAATGGTAACTCACATCCTGACGACCGCAAGCGTTGAAACTAAATTTGTAGATTTTTAAAGTTAGATTTTAACTTCATTTTAATATAACAAATATATAATATATATTATCATATAATATAGTATATATACCATCATCACTTATTCATTTGTTTTTTATTAAGGCGTATATTAGGTATTCATTTATATACGTATACAATTTGTGACTTTTCAAAGAGAGAGAGAAAGAGATGAGAGAGAGAGTGAGAAGAAAAGAGAGAGAGAGAGAGAGAGAGAGACAGAACGAATATGAATGCGAATAGTTTTATGTGGTTTAGGCTATTAAGGCCCTTCACAAAACGGACTATGGAGGAATTTGATGGGGGAACAGGGTAGGGGTGAGGGCAGGGAAGAAATTTGGGGTGAGGACGGAGCACATACACGAAAATTATTGATGGAAACAACGTTGTACAATTGGCCTTTACAAATCTCCATCATGACATTAATTAGTTAGTAAGTTAGTTCTCTCATTCTCAATTTATAACCATCTTCTCATAATATATTCATGGTACACCAGTCCTCTCTGTCTTACATGTCGTTCTTATTTCTTTCTTTATCTTCCTATTTCCATCTCTTCTTTGTTTCTTTGTTTCCTTTTTGCACTCTATTCCTTTCTCTTTTACTCTTTTTATTTTCTCTTATGTTTATGGACATATACAATTTTTTTTTCTTTTTTTTTTTTTAGACAATTGCAAACTTAGAGACAGAAAGAGGCTCTTTACTACTTGTAGTCTGGTTGAAGCACCCCCAAAAAAGAAAAAAAAAATTCTCACTAACTAACTAATTAAATAACTAAGTAACTAATTAAATAGCTAGCTAACTGATTAACTAATTAACTAACTGAGTAACTACCTTACTTACTACCTAACTACATGACTGACTAACTAACTAATTAACTATTTTTCACATTTTTTTTTCATTCTTCACATTTTTTCTTTGTTCTGCCTGGATTCGAACCTGCAGCTTTTGGATGGGTGGGCGTCTGAAGGCGTGCCTTTTTCAGACGGATGTCTTACCCCACTGCTAACAGACACCTATTCTACTTTGAGATGTTTATGCCTTTTGAAGTTCACTTTTGTTCCTCCCCAACCAGCAGCTCATTCAAATATTCAGGTGTTTCCTACACAAGTCTGTTGGTATGCCTGCTATGAATCTCCCGTCAACTTTAGAAAGTATGTTGAACTCAGCACTGCAGAACATGACGCTATCCCCGTTCAAAATTGAAAGCAAAGGAAACCACATTGTGGTTGTCCTGAGGTTCAATACTATAACCGATTATTCCCTGTCACGTTACTACCACAGCATCCATGCTGTGTATCGCAGAAAGTGCCCCTTCCAGGTAAACAGGGATAACACTGTGAAACACAGAGGAAGCCAAGGGTAGGCAAGGCAGCCCTTTCATCTCCATCTGGTTTATTTTTGCCAACTCTGCCCAGTTTGTTCTATGCTGCTGATTCTGACAGTGAAAAAAACTGTTTATACTGATAACCATGTAGCTGACAATAATCATCATTTGCCTTCCTCTCTTCCCCAGTCTTTGTATGATACTCAAAACAATCAACAGCAAATTTACATGAAACTGTGTGGCGTCAATACACAGTTAGTGAAAGTGTGTGATGACTCTGAGAAAAAGCGCGTAGCAGAAACAGATTTCCATATGACTGTTAGAGTAAAAAATACTGAAGGCTATGACGAGGAAAATAATACAACCGAACGTGATTCAAAATCGATGCATTTACCCGACACAGAGCACAAAACTAATGTTAGATCAAGCACATGAGGCACAGATAGTGCCTAGCTCACTAAAGAAGCTAATGTGCAGCAGCACACAGAGTCTTGTCAACAAAACATTCACACACAAATAATGGCAACTATTGAGGAAAGAGGGAAGAACTTGGTCAATCTCCTCCGTGTTTGTGGCGAAGTTAAACACATCACTTCTACCTGGAGCAAAGATGTTGTGAAAGGAAATCCTCACTATGACCCATCGTGACTGTTTTGTTGTAAAGTTGTGAGGTGGACTATTACTATGTGTGATTGACAGTCCAAGGATTAGTTACAAATGTATTTACTACCACGATGTTGGATCCATGTCATGATGAGGTTTGTAAAGGCCAATTGTACAACGTTGTTTCCACATGATTTTCGTGTATGTACTTCCGTCCTCACTCCATTTCTCCCCTGCCCTCACCCCTACCCTGTTCCCCATCCCATTCCTCCATAGTCCGTTTTGTGAAGGGCCTTAATAGCCTAAACCACATAAAACTATTCGCATCATTCATCTTCTCTCTCTCTCTCCTCTCTCTCTCTCTCTCTCTCTCTCTCTCTGAAAAGTCACAAATTGAATACGTACATAAATTGATACCTAATAAACGCCTTAATAAATAAACAAATAATGAATTAAAAAATATATATATATATTTATGGGGCACCCGGCGTTGCCCGGGATATGAACATTCTTTGCGATACTCACGTGATGGCAAACATGTATTAATTGTTTTGATTTACAATCAACCCCCCCCCCCCCCAACATCTTCCCACCCCCTCCCCACGACACAGATACACATTCTGTCTCTGTCTCTGTCTGTCTGTCTCTCTCTCTCTCTTATACATTCTATTGTTTTCCGCCTGCCTCTGGCCCCTTTCCCCTAGCACGTCGAGATGCTTTTCTCGCTCGATTTTCCGCCTGCACTCACTGTTCCCATTTCCATTCTACTGATTGCCCTTAATTTTGTAGGAACAGACTTTGTGCAGAAGTAGTTTATTTCAACGGGTCTGTGTCTAATGTAAAAATAGTGTATCAGGCTTTGCACTGTACAATCATTTTTCTGGCCCCTCTCATTGCTCCCTTTTCATCCCCTACACTGTCCCATCCATGTTGCAAAATTACTTACCGTTACTGGACATACGCATACCGAATTTTATCAATAGCGGTGTAAATTTAGAAAATAACGGTTTTTAACGGTCAATGTTAAGTTTTGGTTCGTAAAATACATTGTTCAGCGCTTAAAACTGTACGTGCATACGGAATGTTATCAAGAACGGTGAAAATTTAGAAATTCAGAAAATAACGGTTTTTAACGGTCAATGTTAAGTTTCGGATCTTGAAAATTGTATATCATTGTTTAGCGTTCAAAACTGCACATGTATATTGAATTTCTTCAAGAATACTCTAAATTTATAAAATAACGGTTTTTAACGGTCAGTTTTAAATTTCGGTTCGTAAAAGTTGTATATCATTTTTCGGCATATAAAACTGCACATGTATACCGAATTTCATCAAGAACAGCCTAAATTTTGAAAATAACGGTTTTTAACGGTCAAATTTAATGGTCATAATGACCATCTAATGACCCTATGTTACCCGCGGGATGTTCCTGTAGGCTTATGTCAAGTTTGGTGGCGATCCGATGACTGTCGTGGCCTCCAACCTCAGAAGATCGGGTTTTAAACAGTTTTTATAGGGTTTGGTGTTTTAAACGGTTTTTAACTGTTATAAATAATGTTTCTTAACTGCCAAATAACGGTTCTAATTTTCGAGAAGTAGCCCTGTACCTGTGCAATGTCACAACGGCCATTTGATGAAAAGCAGAGGAAAAAGATGTCTTTGAAACCGTTATAACAGTTTTTTTTAACGGTTTTTAACGGTTTTATTTTTTTAGAGATTAGCCCCAAACCATCCTCGGGTCACAACAGACGTACCTGCTAAACCATCCATGTTGCAAAATGACTTACCGTTACTGGACATACGCATACCGAATTTTATCAATAGCGGTGTAAATTTAGAAAATAACGGTTTTTAACGGTCAGTGTTAAGTTTTGGTTCGTAAAATTTGCATAACATTGTTCAGTGCTTAAAACTGTACGTGCATACGGAATGTTATCAAGAAGGGTGAAAATTTAGAAATTCAGAAAATAACGGTTTTTAACGGTCAATGTTAAGTTTCGGATCTTGAAAATTGTATATCATTGTTTAGCGTTCAAAGCTGCACATGTATATCGAATTTCTTCCAGAATACTCTAAATTTATAAAATAACGGTTTTTAACGGTCAATTGTAAATTTCGGTTCGTAAAAGTTCCATATCATTTTTCGGCATTTAAAACTGCACATGTATACTGAATTTCATCAAGAACAGCCTAAATTTTGAAAATAACGGTTTTTAACGGTCAAATTTAATGGTCATAATGACTATCTAATGACCCTATATTACCCGCTGGATGTTCCTGTAGGCTTATGTCAAGTTTGGTGGCGATCCTATAACTCTCATGGCCGCCAACCTCAGAAGATCGGGTTTTAAACAGTTTTCATAGGGTTTGGTGTTTTTAACGGTTTTTAACTGTTATAAATAACGTTTCTTAACTGCCAAATAACGGTTCTAATTTTCGAGAAGTAGCCCCGTACCTGTGCAATGTCACAATGGCCATTTGATGAAAAGCAGAGGAAAAAGATGTCTTTGAAACCGTTATAACAGTTGTTTTTAACGGTTTTTAACGGTTTTATTTTTTTAGAGATTAGCCCCAAACCATCCTCGGGTCACAACAGACGTACCTGCTAAATTTCAAGAAGATCGGGTTTTAAACAGTTTCTTTTATAGGGTTTGGTGTTTTTAACGGTTTTTAACTGTTATAAATAAGGTTTTTTAACTGCCAAATAACGGTTCTAATTTTAGAGAAGTAGTCCTGTACCTGTGCAATGTAACAACGGCTAGTTGAACAAAAGCAGAGGAAAAAGATGACTTTGAAACCGTTATAACAGCTTTTTAACGGTTTTTAACGGTTTTATTTTTTTTGAGATTAGCCCAAAACCATCCTCGAGTCACAACGACGTACCTGCCAAATTTCATGACAATCGGTTGAGCCGTTTTTGAGTCTATAGCGTACACAGACACAACACAACACACACACACACACACACACACACACACACACACACACACACACACACAGAATTTGCCATTTATGTTTATATTATATATATATATATATATATATATATAATTGAGTAAATGAGTATATCAATAAAGAACTAATTTATAGATACCACTAAACCAAATGATGAAAAAAAAGAAAGAAGAAAGAAAGGAAGGACAGAAGGAAGGTAGGAAGGAAAAGAACCACAAAACCAAGAGAGATGAACAAATTGGCAAACAAACCCCAAAGTCTGCGTGGTGGGTAACTGAAAAAAATAATTAGTTGATTACTTAATTAGTTAGTAAGTTAGTTCTCTCATTCTCAATTTATAACCATCTTCTCATAATATATTCATGGTACATCAGTCCTCTCTGTCTTACATGTCGTTCTTATTTCTTTCTTTATCTTCCTATTTCCATCTCTTCTTTGTTTCTTTGTTTCCTTTTTGTACTCTGTTCCTTTCTCTTTTACTCGTTTTATTTTCTTTTATGTTTATGGACATATACAATTTTTTCTCCTTTTTTTTTTTAAAGACAATTGCAAACTTAGAGACAGAAAGAGGCTCTTTACTACTTGTAGTCTGGTTGAAGCACCCCCAAAAAAGAAAAAAAAAATTCTCACTAACTAACTAATTAACTAACTAAGTAACTAATTAAATAGCTAGCTAACTGATTAACTAATTAACTAACTGAGTAACTACCTTACTTACTACCTAACTACATGACTGACTAACTAACTAATTAACTATTTTTCACATTTTTTTTTTCATTCTTCACATTTTTTCTTTGTTCTGCCTGGATTCGAACCTGCAGCTTTTGGATGGGTGGGCGTCTGAAGGCGTGCCTTTTTCAGACGGATGTCTTACCCCACTGCTAACAGACACCTATTCTACTTTGAGATGTTTATGCCTTTTGAAGTTCACTTTTGTTCCTCCCCAACCAGCAGCTCATTCAAATATTCAGGTGTTTCCTACACAAGTCTGTTGGTATGCCTGCTATGAATCTCCTGTCAACTTTAGAAAGTATGTTGAACTCAGCACTGCAGAACATGACGCTATCCCCGTTCAAAATTGAAAGCAAAGGAAACCACATTGTGGTTGTCCTGAGGTTCGATACTATAACCGATTATTCCCTGTTACGTTACTACCACAGCATCCATGCTGTGTATCGCAGAAAGTGCCCCTTCCAGGTAAACAGGGATAACACTGTGAAACACAGAAGAAGCTAAGGGTAGGCAAGGCAGCCTTTTCATCTCCATCTGGTTTATTTTTGCCAACTCTGCCCAGTTTGTTCTATGCTGCTGATGCTGACAGTGAAAAAAACTGTTTATACTGATAACCATGTAGCTGACAATGATAATCATTTGCCTGCCTCTCTTCCCCAGTCTTTGTATGACACTCAAAACAATCAACAGCAAATTTACATGAAACTGTGTGGCGTCAATATACAGTTAGTGACAGTGTGTGATGACTCTGAGAAAAAGTGCGTAGCAGAAACAGATTTCCATATGACTGTTAGAGTAAGAAATACTGAAGGCTATGAACAGGAAAATAATGCAACCGAACGTGATTCAAAATCGATGCATTTACCCGACACAGAGCACAAAACTAATGTTAGATCAATCACATGTGGAACAGACAGCACCTAGCTCACTAAAGAAGCTAATGTGCAGCAGCACACAGAATCTTGTCAACAAAACATTCACACACAAATAATGGCAACTATTGAGGAAAGAGGGAAGAACTTGGTCAATCTCCTCCGTGTTTGTGGCGAAGTTAAACACATCACTTCTACCTGGAGCAAAGATGTTGTGAAAGGAAATCCTCACTATGACCCATCGTAACTGTTTTGTTGTAAAGTTGTGAGGTGGACTATTACTATGTGTGATTGACAGTCCAAGGATTAGTTACAAATGTATTTACTACCACGATGTTGGATCCATGTCATGATGAAGGTTTGTAAAGGCCAATTGTACAACGTTGTTTCCACATGATTTTCGTGTATGTACTTCCGTCCTCACTCCATTTCTCACCTGCCCTCACCCCTACCCTGTTCCCCATCCCATTCCTCCATAGTCCGTTTTGTGAAGGGCCTTAATAGCCTAAACCACATAAAACTAATTCGCATTCATCTCTCTCTCTCTCTCTCTCTCTCTCTCTCTCTCTCTCTCTGAAAAGTCACAAATTGAATACGTACATAAATTAATACCTAATGAACGCCTTAATAAATAAACAAATAATGAATGAATGAAAAATATATATAATATATATATATATATATATATATATATATAATTTAGTAAATAAGTATATGAATAAATAACTAATTTATAGATACCACTAGACCAAATGATCAAAAAAAGAAAGAAGAAAGAAAGGAAGGACAGAATGAAGGTAGAAAGGAAAAGAACCACAAAACGAAGAGATAATGAAATTGGCAAACAGTACAAATCTATTTAATACCACGATGTTGGATCCATGTCATGATGGAGATTTGTAAAGGCCAATTGTACAACGTTGTTTCCACATAATTTTCGTGTATGTGCTTCCGTCCTCACTCCATTTCTTCCCTGCCCTCACCCCTACCCTGTTCCCCCATCAAATTCCTCCATAGCCCGTTTTGTGAAGGGCCTTAATAGCCTAAACCACATAAAACTATTCGCATTCATATTCGTTTCTCTTCTCTCTCTCTCTCTCTCTCTCTCTCTCTCTCTCTCTCTCTCTCTCTCTCTCTCTTTGAAAAGTCACAAATTGTATACGTATATAAATGAATACCTAATATACGCCTTAATAAATAAACAGATAATGAATAAGTGAATGTATGTATATATATAATATATATATAATATATATGTATATATATATATAATATATAATTAAGTAAATGAGTATATCAATAAAGAACTAATTTATAGATACCACTAGACCAAATGATGAAAAAAAGAAAGAAGAAAGAAAGGAAGGACAGAAGGAAGGTAGGAAGGAAAAGAACCACAAAACCAAGAGAGATGAACAAATTGGCAAACAAACCCCAAAGTCTGCGTGGTGGGTAACTGAAAAAAATAATTAGTTGATTACTTAATTAGTTAGTAAGTTAGTTCTCTCATTCTCAATTTATAACCATCTTCTCATAATATATTCATGGTACACCAGTCCTCTCTGTCTTACATGTCATTCTTATTTCTTTCTTTATCTTCCTATTTCCATCTCTTCTTTGTTTCTTTGTTTCCTTTTTGCACTCTATTCCTTTCTCTTTTACTCTTTTTATTTTCTCTTACGGTTATGGACATATAAAATTTTTTTTTCTTTTTTTTTTAGACAATTGCAAACTTAGAGACAGAAAGAGGCTCTTTACTACTTGTAGTCTGGTTGAAGCACCCCCAAAAAAGAAAAAAAAAATTCTCACTAACTAACTAATTAAATAACTAAGTAACTAATTAAATAGCTAGCTAACTGATTAACTAATTAACTAACTGAGTAACTACCTTACTTACTACCTAACTACATGACCGACTAACTAACTAATTAACTATTTTTCACATTTTTTTTTTCATTCTTCACATTTTTTCTTTGTTCTGCCTGGATTCGAACCTGCAGCTTTTGGATGGGTGGGCGTCTGAAGGCGTGCCTTTTTCAGACGGATGTCTTACCCCACTGCTAACAGACACCTATTCTACTTTGAGATGTTTATGCCTTTTGAAGTTCACTTTTGTTCCTCCCCAACCAGCAGCTCATTCAAATATTCAGGTGTTTCCTACACAAGTCTGTTGGTATGCCTGCTATGAATCTCCCGTCAACTTTAGAAAGTATGTTGAACTCAGCACTGCAGAACATGACGCTATCCCCGTTCAAAATTGAAAGCAAAGGAAACCACATTGTGGTTGTCCTGAGGTTCAATACTATAACCGATTATTCCCTGTCACGTTACTACCACAGCATCCATGCTGTGTATCGCAGAAAGTGCCCCTTCCAGGTAAACAGGGATAACACTGTGAAACACAGAGGAAGCCAAGGGTAGCAGGCAGCCCTTTCATCTCCCATCTGTTTTATTTTTTGCCCAACTCTGCCCAGATTTTGTTCATCTGCTGCTGATTCTCGACAGTGCAAAAAACTGTTTTTATACTGATAACCATGTAGCT
>JAMYXO010001437.1:0-27500 GCA_033310375.1 Conus canariensis
GAAAGAGGAAGAGCAAAACGAAGAAGACACAAGAGCGCTTCTTCAGAGACCCCTTCCAGTTTGCCAGAACACCGTTTGAGCAGCCAAAATCTGGGACCCTAAGTGTGGACAAAGGAGTTCTTGAGCAGCATCTAAGGAACACATACTCTGACTCACAGAGCAAAGCACCACTCGACATTCAAGGTCTGGTGTGGCCAACCAACCCTGAGGAACAGTTCAATGACAAGCCTCCAACATTGGCGGAAATCAAGAAGGTTGTCGACAAAGCCAGAGCCAAATCATCACCAGGGCCGAACGGAATACCTTACCAGTTGTACAAGAAATGTCCCAAGGTGCTGGAGTGGCTGCACAGGCTGCTGCATTCAGCTTGGAGAAACCAGAAGATCAGCAGCCAGTGGATGACGGCAGATGGTGTGTACATCCCCAAAGAGCAAAACTCAAGTGACATCAGCCAGTTCAGGCCAATATCACTACTGAACGTCGAAGGGAAAATCTTCTTCACTGTCATGGCAGCAAGGCTGATCAAGTACCTCATGGTAAACAAGTACTTGGATGTGTCAGTCCAGAAAGGTGGCATCCCAGGCGTGGCTGGCCGTGTAGAACACGCCACAATGATCTGGGACGCAATCCAAAGAGCTAAAACAGAAAAGAGAGACCCGGACGTAGTGTGGCTTGATCTGGCAAACGCGTATGGATCTGTGCCCTATGAGATGATACAGTTGGCTCTTGAGATGTACCATGTGCCAAAGAACATCCGCAACATGCTCAAGAAGTACTTCAATGGCTTCTCAATGCGGTTCTCTACCAAGGAGTACACAACAGATTGGATCAACTTGGAAGTGGGCATTGCAATGGGTTGTGCAATTTCCCCAATACTGTTCGTGTTGGCAATGGAAGTCATCTTGAAAGCAGCAACAAGCAACGCAAGACAAACAGACCTTGGCGATGGATACAAAATGCCTCCTCTCAAGGCCTTCATGGATGACACTACAGTGATTTCATCCAGAGAAGACGAGACACGTCATGTGCTGGAGAGGCTGGACGACATAGTTGCCTCATCCAGAATGAAGTTCAAGCCAAAGAAATCACGGAGTCTCTCACTGAGGAAAGGAAAAGTGGCCGAATCTGTGGTCTTCAGTGTTGCCAACCAGGCCATTCCAACAGTCACAGAAGAGCCAGTCAAGAGCCTTGGAAGATGGTATGATGATACGCTGAAAGACCCACAAAGAGCAAAAGAAACCAAACAGATGTCGGAAGAAGGCTTGGAGACCATTGACCAGTGTGGGCTCCCTGGCAAATACAAGGTCTGGTGCCTGCAGTTCATGCTGATACCAAAGCTCCTATGGCCTCTAATGATATACGACATCTGCACCAGCATAGTGGAGGCAATGGAAGCCAAAATCAACAAGTTCACAAGGAAATGGCTTGGTGTTCCACCCTGTCTGACTGACATAGCGCTATACTGTCGCCAAGCAAAGCTGAAACTACCACTGAAATCCATCCTGGAGGAATACATAGCAGGGAAGATCAGACTTCAAAGCATGCTGGAGGACTCAGGAGACAAGGTGGTAGAAGCAGTCAAGCCCCAGCTGAAGACAGGCAGAAAATCGAAAGTTCAAGAGGCGATGGATTCTGCAAAAGAAAGTCTCAAAATCAGAGAAATAACAGGACACACACAGACCAACAGACAAGGACTGGGGGTGACCAAAACTGAATGGTGGTCAAAGGCCAAAGGAAAAGCCAAAAAAGACACGATGATTCAGGAGATGAGAAAAGAAGAAGACCAAAAAAGACTCCAAAAAGCAGTCCAGCAGAGCCAGCAAGGGCAATGGACAACGTGGGAGAATGTACTCCAAAGAAGTCTCACTTGAAATGACATTTGGCACATGGTCCCTCTCAGGATCAGCTTCATTCTCAGATCTGCATATGACCTTCTGCCCTCAAATGCAAACCTGGTGAAGTGGGGAAAAACAGACGATCCTGCATGCCCCCTCTGCCATGAAAAACAAACAGTGGAGCATGTCCTAAGCTCATGTAAAGTAGCCCTGGCTCAAGGAAGGTACACATGGAGGCACAACCAAGTGCTCAAAGAGATTGTACAAGTAGTCTGGGCTAGTACCAACACCACAAAAGGGAAAATCAGGACTCCAAAAGCACCCGCAACATTCTTCACGGCAGGAGGCAGCACATCACGGCCAAGAACAACAGTGCCACTCGGAACATGCAGGCAGAGTCTGCTGGACGGGGCAGATGACTGGGAGTGCACTGCAGACCTCCCAGAATGGAAGAGTCACCCAGAGATCATCAGCAAGAGTGGCATGAGACCAGACATAACAGTCCACTCTCAGTCAACCAAGCAGCTGATCATGATCGAGCTCACGGTGCCATATGAGAACAGAATGGAGGCAGCTCAAATCTACAAGACTGAAAAGTATGCTGATCTGGCTAACAGCCTGAGGAGAGAAGGCTATCAGGTCAAAGTCCTCACTGCAGAAATTGGAACTAGGGGGTTTGTAGGAACGTCTGCATACAGCCTCATGAAACAGCTCTCAGTTGCAGGGAGGGAAAAAACTAGAGCCCTGAAAGCAATGGCAGAAGCGGCAGAGAGGTGTTCAAGCTGGATCTGGTCAGGGAGGAACAAAAGTGAACTTCATAAGGCTTAACTTTCCTACAAATATCAGGTGTCCCTGTGGCTCAGTGGTTAGAGTGCGAGTCATTAAGTGGAAAATGAGCATGTCCAGAGGGTCATGGGTTCGAATCCCAGCCATGGCTCATCCCAAAGATGGGAAAAAAAGGGGCAGCAGAGGGACATCCGGAGTCATGAACCGGGTGTGGCCCAACCCCCCTAGAGTGTCAGGAGATAAGGGCCGAAACACTTGCTTGAAGGTGGCTTCTCTTCTGAGGACTCTCTGCTGCCACGCTCTCCACGAGTTTCTTTCTACCGATGGTATGTAGTTTTAATCATTGTTTGGATTTGTATTTTTCGTTCCTTTTCACCGTTAAGTACAGTCAATTTCTATTTTTTCTGCTTCCCTAAATTTTATATCACAATTTTTGCGTTTCTGTTTTTATCGCTTGTGATTGCTGACTTGATAACAGAATATACAATTCTTTGGCACTAGACCTGCATATGTCTCGCGTTTTGCCTCGGTCATCTGCATCTTCTTCTTCTTCTTCTTCTTCTTCTTCTTCTTCTGCTTGTTGTTGTTGTTGTTGTTGTTGTTATTGTTGTTGTTGTTCTTCTTCTTCTTCTTCTTCTTCTTCTTCTTCTTCTTCTTCTTCTGCTTGTTCTTCTTGTTCTTCTTATTGTTGTTGTTGTTGTTCTTCTACTACTTCTTGTTCTTCTTGTTCTTCTTGTTCTTCTTCTTCTTCTTCTTCTTCTTCTTCTTCTTCTTCTTCTGCCTGTTCTTCTTCATCTACTTCTTCTTTTCTGTGTTGCAATTTCAGCCCTGTTGTTCTCCTAGATCGGCATAACTATGAGAAAAGAAAAAGAAACACCCGAAGGTGCTGGGGAGGACCCAGAGAAGCACTGTCCTAATCTCCCGTTAGAGCAGTCCTGTACCACCCTTGGAGGCCTGCGCTGTGTTGATGATGGGTACAGGCACACGAAGGGCACTCCATTAAGATATCAAGGGACATAACTGCTCCTGAACAGAGGTAAATCAGACTGCAGGATGCAACTCATAATAGCCTTAAAGTAGCATCCCCATGGGTGTACCAGCCCGTGTTTCATGACTGCAGAGCCCACCGGCGAAAAACACCACCCTTCAGCTGCCGAGTACACCCGACAGACCCAATCACCCCTGCCCACGGACAGATGAAGACAGTGCCACTCCAGACACAGCCAAGCTTTCGCCATACGGTCTTATGTGCCCTCAAGAGAGAATCCAAAGTTGTAGTCTTTCCCACTGTCAACAGGACTTTCCCTGTGGTCAGTGGGTCTTTCCTCACCGTCACTGGACCTTTCTCCAGGGTCAGCCTAGTTAAGGCAAAAAAGAAAAAGAAACACCCGAAGGTGCTGGGGAGGACCCAGAGAAGCACTGTCCTCATCTGCCTTTAGAGCAGTCCTGTACCACCCTTGGAGGCCTGCACTGTGGTGACGATGGGTACAGGCACGCGCAGGACACTCCATTAAGATATCAAGGGACATAACTGCTCCTGAACAGAGGTAAATCAGACTACAGGATGCAACTCATAACAGCCTTAAAGTAGCATCCCCATGGGTGTACCAGCCCGTGTTTCATGACTGCAGAGCCCACCGGCAAAAAACACCACCCTTCAGCTGCCGAGTACACCCCACAGACCCAATCACCCTGCCCACGGACAGATGAAGACAGTGCCACTCCAGACACAGCCAAGCTTTCGCCATACGGTCTTATGTGCCCTCAAGAGAGAATCCAAAGTTGTAGTCTTTCCCACTGTCAACAGGACTTTCCCTGTGGTCAGTGGGTCTTTCCTCACCGTCACTGGACCTTTCTCCAGGGTCAGCCTAGTTAAGGCAAAAAAGAAACAGAAACACCCGAAGGTGCTGGGGAGGACCCAGAGAAGCACTGTCCTCATCTGCCCTTAGAGCAGTCCTGTACCACCCTTGGAGGCCTGCACTGTGGTGACGATGGGTACAGGCACGCGCAGGACACTCCATTAAGATATCAAGGGACATAACTGCTCCTGAACAGAGGTAAATCAGACTACAGGATGCAACTCATAACAGCCTTAAAGTAGCATCCCCATGGGTGTACCAGCCCGTGTTTCATGACTGCAGAGCCCACCGGCGAAAAACACCACCCTTCAGCTGCCGAGCACACCCCACAGACCCAACCACCCCTAACTGATAGTGGGTGACTTTGACAGGAGTGAGAATGTGGAGACAGGATGGCTGCTTGCCACAGGGCTGCAGAAGGAAGGAGAGGGGGTGGGGGGGGGCTTGTCACATGGGTCTGGCCATACCTCTCCCACAGTCAGCCCTATTGTACTTTGGTTTCAAACAATCAGGGTACTCTACAGGCCTAGTGCAGTTTATTACCACGTGGTCGGACAGGATAAGTTGATGCATTTTTTTGTGTCTGTACAGTATCCGATGTTACATTCCATGGCGGAATGGTTCTGCTGTTGTGCCATTTCACTGTTTCTGGCAGAGGAGCACCAGTCACAGTATTGTGTAAACGGATCACTACATGGTCTGTTGTTGTAGAATGGTTTTTGTTTTACGAGTCTCGTTTTTACCCTAAAATTCCTGTATGGAGGAGAAAAAAACAAACAAAAACAAGACAAAAACAAATAAATATTTCAAACAAAACCACGGTTGTCTCATGTGTACATCAGAAACAGGGCTGTTTTCACTGTCTTGATAATACAACAATACAAACACACATGTAAAATTTAAAATCTAAAAAGAAAACCTGTTCCAATATTCATCCTGCACGGATTGTTGCTACTTTACAGCCTCGTCACTGGTTTTTCTTGCCCTTTATCTGTATTTTTTGACAAAAGGATTGTCATTGGACAAGGCAGCTTCGTCCGCCCCACTGGCTCTCTTATTTTCCTCTTTAAGGGGATATGTCAGCCACAGGCCAGAATTAGCTGTGCTCCTCTATTGCGGTCCCTACCAACAGTCATTTCTGCTGATGTGTGAAACTATGTAATATTATGGGGATATGTCAGCCACGGGCCAGAATTAGCTGTGCTCCTCTATTGCAGTCCCTACCAACAGTCATTTCTGCTGATGTGTGAAACTATGTAATATTATGGGGATATGTCAGCCACGGGCCAGAATTAGCTGTGCTCGTCTACTACAGTCCCTACCAACAGTCATTTCTGCTGATGTGTGAAACTATGTAATATTATGGCGATGTGTCAGCCAAAGGCCAGAATTAGCTGTGCTCGTCTACTACAGTCCCTACCAACAGTCATTTCTGCTGATGTGTGAAACTATGTAATATTATGGGGATATGTCAGCCACAGGCCAGAATTAGCTGTGCTCGTCTACTACAGTCCCTACCAACAGTCATTTCTGCTGATGTGTGAAACTATGTAATATTATGGCGATGTGTCAGCCAAAGGCCAGAATTAGCTGTGCTCGTCTACTACAGTCCCTACCAACAGTCATTTCTGCTGATGTGTGAAACTATGTAATATTATGGCGATGTGTCAGCCAAAGGCCAGAATTAGCTGTGCTCGTCTACTACAGTCCCTACCAACAGTCATTTCTGCTGATGTGTGAAACTATGTAATATTATGGCGATGTGTCAGCCACAGGCCAGAATTAGCTGTGCTCGTCTACTACAGTCCCTACCAACAGTCATTTCTGCTGATGTGTGAAACTATGTAATATTATGACGATGTGTCAGCCAAAGGCCAGAATTAGCTGTGCTCGTCTACCACAGTCCCTACCAACAGTCATTTCTGCTGATGTGTGAAACTATGTAATATTATGGCGATGTGTCAGCCAAAGGCCAGAATTAGCTGTGCTCGTCTACTACAGTCCCTACCAACAGTCATTTCTGCTGATTCTGTGGACTGCATCATCATGGAAGCGTATCTGCGTGGTATCGTGGTTTAAGCTGCGCCAGTGGCCCGATACCTCCGTCTTCAGCTGGAGTTTTCTTTCGGGGTGCCTCACCCTTAGCTCATGGCCCGTGCGTCCTGCCCTGTGAGCACAGGGGGGATTGTTTCTCCGGGGATCCCACCCCGTGGCTAGAGGTTATACCGCGCCTCTTGACCGCATGATGAGCCCGTCATAGGACACATGGGGTATTTCAGTGAGGACAACAGTGCCACCTGTTGACCCACCCCATCCTGGTAGGAACATCGCCAGTTGGTCCGGGACTGCTTATTCTGCCAGGCAAGCCTGACTTATATCGCAGCTAACCCCCATATCTGAGGGCCATTCCCCTATCCGCCACCCGGGGACCCGCCGAGTTGGGGATGGTCGCCCCACTACTGAATTGGAAGCAGCCTGGTCCCGGAATCCTGAAGATGGAAGAGACCAATGGGCTACAGTCATTGGAGGACAGAAGGGACACAAAGATCCTCATCCAAGCAGCAAAATTCAAACGCCTTGAAAACCATCCAATGAACAACAGAATGAGCAGACCCACCAAGAGCCGGTTGAAAAGAGGCAGCTTCATCTGCCAGTCAAGACGCCTTGAAAGACAAAGCCCAGTCTTGATGGAACACGAAGCAAAGCCTATCCCGGCAAATGTCACCCACCCATCTTGGAAGAGGCAGGTGTTCCCAACAGTCGTCACCAGCATTCCCGGAGTGGAGAAGAGAGGAATACAGTCAGACACCCAAAGGAAGGCCCTGGCCATGGAGTACATCTGCAACCAATATCCCCAGGAAGACTGGACCCATGTCTTCACAGATGGCTCCGCCACAGAGGCAACGAGGGATGGTGGAGCTGGAATCTTCCTCCGATACAAAGACGGAGATGAAGAAATTGCAATTCCAACAGGAAAATACTCCACCAACTTCCGAGCTGAGCGAGAAGCCCTCTGTGAGGCAGCCACAACAGTCTTGCAGAACTCCAAAAGAACAACAGGGCAGGTGGTGGTCTTCTCTGACGCTCTCTCCGTGCTCCAAGCCCTCAAGAACTCCCGCTGCAAAGAACAGAACCATATCACTTCAGCCCTTGTTGCCCTGAGTGCCAGAGTGGAGAAAGTGGTGATACAATGGGTACCAGCACACTGTGGCATCAGAGGCAACGAAAAAGCGGACATTCTGGCAAAAGATGGTGCACAGAAGGAGCAGGCCAACAACCTGGTGTCATACGATGAAATTAAGACAATCATCAAGGCACAACAAGGAATAAAATGGCGCCTCCTGCATCCCAAATACAACCCAGAAGACACATACCATTTGCTGGGACGACGGGAACAGGTCAAGATCTTCCGCCTGAGGACTGGACACAATCGCCTGCTCCACCACATGCACACAAAATTTGGCATTGGACAGAGTGGAGAGTGCCCTTGTAGTGAGGGACCAATGACAACTGACCACATCCTTCAAGTCTGTACGACGTATGCAGCATCCAGGAGAAAGTACTGGCCAACACCGACAGCAGTGGAAGCCAAGCTGTATGGCACCCTGGAGGAGCTGCGACGGACGGCAGCCTTCATCGAGGACACCGGGCTGCTCATCTAACGGGATGGCGAACGAGGAAGAAGAAGAAGATTTCTGCTGATGTGTGAAACTATGTAATATTATGGCGATGTGTCAGCCAAAGGCCAGAATTAGCTGTGCTCGTCTACTACAGTCCCTACCAACAGTCATTTCTGCTTATGTGTGAAACTATGAGTAGAAAGAAACTCGTGGAGAGCGTGGCAGCAGAGAGTCCTCAGAAGAGAAGCCCCCTTCAAGCAAGTGTTTCGGCCCTTATCTCCTGACACTCTAGGGGGATTGGGCCACACCCGGTTCATGACTCCGGATGTCCCTCTGCTGCCCCCTTTTTTTTCCCATCTTGGGACGAGCCATGGCTGGGTTTCGAACCCATGACCCTCTGGACATGCTCTTTTTCCACTTAATGACTCGCGCTTTAACCACTGAGCCACAGAGACACCTGATATTTGTAGGGAAATTAAGCCTTATGAAGTTCACTTTTGTTCCTCCTTGACCAGATCCAGCTTGAACACCTCTCTGCCGCTTCTGCCATTGCTTTCAGGGCTCTGGTTTTTTCCTTCCCTGCAACTGAGAGCTGTTTCATGAGGCTGTATGCAGACGTTCCTACAAACCCCCTAGCTCCAATTTCTGCAGTGAGGACTTTGACCTGATAGCCTTCTCTCCTCAGGCTGTTAGCCAGATCAGCATACTTTTCAGTTTTGTAGATTTGAGCTGCCTCCATTCTGTTCTCATATGGCACCGTGAGCTCGATCATGATCAGCTGCTTGGTTGACTTAGAGTGGACTACTATGTCTGGTCTCATGCCACTCTTGCTGATGATCTCTGGGTGACTCTTCCATTCTGGGAGGTCTGCAGTGCACTCCCAGTCATCTGCCCCGTCCAGCAGACTCTGCCTGCATGTTTCGAGTGGCACTGTTGTTCTTGGCCATGATTTGCTGCCTCCTGCCGTGAAGAATGTTGCGGGTGCTTTTGGAGTCCTGATTTTCCCTTTTGTGGTGTTGGTACTAGCCCAGACTACTTGTACAATCTCTTTGAGCACTTGGTTGTGCCTCCATGTGTACCTTCCTTGAGCCAGGGCTACTTTACATGAGCTTAGGACATGCTCCACTGTTTGTTTTTCATGGCAGAGGGGGCATGCAGGATCGTCTGTTTTCCCCCACTTCACCAGGTTTGCATTTGAGGGCAGAAGGTCATATGCAGATCTGAGAATGAAGCTGATCCTGAGAGGGGCCATGTGCCAAATGTCATTCCAAGTGAGACTTCTTTGGAGTGCATTCTCCCACGTTGTCCATTGCCCTTGCTGGCTCTGCTGGACTGCTTTTTGGAGTCGTTTTTGGTCTTCTTCTTTTCTCATCTCCTGAATCATCATGTCTCTTTTGGCTTTTCCTTTGGCCTTTGACCACCATTCAGTTTTGGTCACCCCCAGTCCTTGTCTGTTGGTCTGTGTGTGTCCTGTTATTTCTCTGATCTTGAGACTTTCTTTTGCAGAATCCATCGCCTCTTGAACTTTCCATTTTCTGCCTGTCTTCAGCTGGGGCTTGATTGCTTCTACCACCTTGTCTCCTGAGTCCTCCAGCATGCTTTGAAGTCTGATCTTCCCTGCTATGTATTCCTCCAGGATGGATTTCAGTGGTAGTTTCAGCTTTGCTTGGCGACAGTACAGCGCTATGTCAGTCAGACAGGGTGGGACACCAAGCCATTTCCTTGTGAACTTGTTGATTTTGGCTTCCATTGCCTCCACTATGCTGGTGCAGATGTCGTATATCATCAGAGGCCATAGGAGCTTTGGTATCAGCATGAACTGCAGACACCAGACCTTGTATTTGCCAGGGAGTCCACACTGGTCAATGGTCTCCAAGCCTTCCTCCGCCATCTGCTTGGTTTCTTTTGCTCTTTGTGGGTCTTTCAGCGTATCATCATACCATCTTCCAAGGCTCTTGACTGGTTCTTCTGTGACTGTTGGAATGGCCTGGTTGGCAACACTGAAGACCACAGATCCGGCCACTTTTCCTTTCCTCAGTGAGAGACTCCGTGATTTTTTTGGCTTGAACTTCATTCTGGATGAGGCAACTATGTCGTCCAGCCTCTCCAGCACATGACGTGTCTCGTCTTCTCTGGATGAAATCACTGTAGTGTCATCCATGAAGGCCTTGAGAGGAGGCATTTTGTATCCATCGCCAAGGTCTGTTTGTCTCGCGTTGTTTGTTGCTGCTTTCAAGATGAGTTCCATTGCCAGCACGAACAGTATTGGGGAAATTGCACAGCCCGTTGCAATACCCACTTCCAAGTTGATCCAGTCTGTTGTGTACTCCTTGGTAGAGAACCGCATTGAGAAGCCATTGAAGTACTTCTTGAGCATGTCACGGATGTTCTTTGGCACATGGTACATCTCAAGAGCCAACTGTATCATCTCATGGGGCACAGATCCATATGCGTTTGCCAGATCAAGCCACACTACGTCCAGGTCTCTCTTTTCTGTTTTTGCTTTTTGGATTGCGTCCCAGATCATTGTGGCGTGTTCTACACAGCCAGCCACGCCTGGGATGCCACCTTTCTGGACTGACACATCCAAGTACTTGTTTTCCATCAGGTACTTGGTCAGCCTTGCTGCCATGACAGAGAAGAAGATTTTCCCTTCGACGTTCAGTAGTGATATTGGCCTGAACTGGCTGATGTCACTTGAGTTTTGCTCTTTGGGGATGTACACACCATCTGCCGTCATCCACTGGCCGCTGATCTTCTGGTTTCTCCAAGCTGATCGCAGCAGCCTGTGGAGCCACTCCAGCACCTTGGGACATTTCTTGTAAAGCTGGTAAGGTATTCCGTTTGGCCCTGGTGATGATTTGGCTCTGGCTTTGTCGACCACCTTCTTGATTTCCGCCAACGTTGGAGGCTTGCCATTGAACTGTTCCTCAGGGTTGGTTGGCCACACCAGACCTTGAATGTCGAGTGGTGCTTTGCTCTGTGGGTCAGAGTATGTTTTCCTCAGATGCTGCTCAAGAACTCCTTTGTCCACACTTAGGGTCCCAGATTTTGGCTGCTCAAACGGTGTTCTGGCAAACTGGAAGGGGTCTCTGAAGAAGCGCTCTTGTGTCTTCTTCTTTTTGCTCTTCCTCTTCCTCGCAGATTCCGCTTTGCTGAGGGCGCTGTGTTTTTCTTTCAGGTCTTTCCAGAGTTTTTCCAAGCCTTGTTTTTCAGCTGGCAGTGCAGTCTTCATTTGCTTCTTGAGGTTTTTCTTTTGGACCCTGATCTTGTCCATCTTTTCTTGGCGTCTGGATTTCTTTGGAGGTGTTTTCTCTTTGGGTAGTTTTACTCCATAGGCGTCTCTACATGTGGCATACACAATGTCCCCATATGTGGCTAGTTTGTGTTCCAGGGTGCTTTTCCCTATCAGTGCATCGAGTCTTTGGACGATTTTTGCATCCAGTTTCTCCCAATCTTCAGTTTCGTTTGCTCGTGGCAGGTTGAGTTTCAGGCGCCTGGCATCGAGGGCCTGTGCAAATTCCTCATCCGAACCAACAGCGTGGATGTCCTTGGCACTGTGGTTTAAATCCTGGCCTTGGTCTTCCGACGTCTTATCTGCTGATGCAGTGCGCTGCTGCTCATTCAGATGAGTCTTCACACATCCCATCTTTGTTCTGTGGATCTTCATGCCACGGGTGGTAGCGAAACGCTTTCCACAGACACATGGATATTCCATTTGGTCCATGTTCATAGTCCGTTTGGGATTTGCAGTCATGATTGGTTGAGCACCGATGGATTCATCATTCTCTCCCCCTTTCGGTGAATCCTGGGAGCATCTTTTCCTTTTATTCTTAGTAGCCACATGTTTAAGGCAAAGTGGGGAGCCAGCCCACAGAGCCCTTGGTTCTGGTCTTTCCCAGTGTCCTCCGGTCTTTCCCGGACGTCCTCCGGCCTATTCCCGGAAGTCAATGGTTTACCCATGCATCAGTAGAAAGAAACTCGTGGAGAGCGTGGCAGCAGAGAGTCCTCAGAAGAGAAGCCCCCTTCAAGCAAGTGTTTCGGCCCTTATCTCCTGACACTCTAGGGGGGTTGGGCCATTATGGCCATTATGGCGATGTGTCAGCCAAAGGCCAGAATTAGCTGTGCTCGTCTACTACAGTCCCTACCAACAGTCATTTCTGCTGATGTGTGAAACTATGTAATATTATGGCGATGTGTCAGCCAAAGGCCAGAATTAGCTGTGCTCGTCTACTACAGTCCCTACCAACAGTCATTTCTGCTGATGTGTGAAACTATGTAATATTATGGCGATGTGTCAGCCAAAGGCCAGAATTAGCTGTGCTCGTCTACTACAGTCCCTACCAACAGTCATTTCTGCTGATGTGTGAAACTATGTAATATTATGGCGATGTGTCAGCCAAAGGCCAGAATTAGCTGTGCTCGTCTACTACAGTCCCTACCAACAGTCATTTCTGCTGATGTGTGAAACTATGTAATATTATGGCGATGTGTCAGCCAAAGGCCAGAATTAGCTGTGCTCATCTACTACAGTCCCTACCAACAGTCATTTCTGCTGATATGTGAAACTATGTAATATTATGGCGATGTGTCAGCCAAAGGCCAGAATTAGTGATGATCCTTCATTACAGCCCCTACCAACAGTCATTTCTGCTGATGAACAAATAACTACAGTTTCATTCTACTCTATTGTCTCTCACAAAGGCAAAGCGCGAACCTTCATAACACGGCTGTGTGAGGCACGTGGCACACGTCACACATGTGACGACTAAGACTGGCATATTATAGAAATACATACAGAAAAGAAAACCTGTCGAGGTTCTTTTTGAACTAAACCTTTCCCATTTTTTTCCTCACTCGCTCTCAGTGATGACAAAATCCACTAGAATACACAAACACGGAAGGAAAAAGAAACCAGGTACTGCTGCCAGCATAAGAGTGCCACCCGAAGTGCTTTTTACACGGGTCCGGTTTCTCAAAGAGAGAAAGAAAAACACATTTTAATTGGCTGTACTCCATCATGTTTTGTTGAACATTCTTATATACTTTATGCCTGGGTTTTGACTGTGCTGTGCCATGTGTTGCTTAACTGTTGATGTCATGAAGTGAATGTGATCGGGCCTGGGTGTATAAGGCAGGTGAAGAGAATGTGATACTGACTTTGCTCTTGCTGTGGAAAAGCTTCCCAGCGATGGAGATGACACTCTTTGAACATTTATCGTCACAGACAGACTATATTACTGTAAAGGACCGGAACATTTATCGTCACAGACAGACTATATTACTGTAAAGGACCGGAACATTTATCGTCACAGACAGACTATATTCCTGGTTAGACCCGGAACATTTATCATCACAGACAGACGATATTATTGTTAAGGACCGAAACATTTATCATTACAGTCAGACAGACTATATTCCTGTTAAGGACTGGAATACTTATCATCACAGACAGACTATATTCCTGCTAAGGACATCAACATATATTATCACAGAGAGACTATACTCCTGTTAAGGACTGAAACATTTATCATCACAGTCAGACAGACTATACTCCTGTTAAGAACGGATTATTTATTATCACAGACAGACTATATTCTTCTTAAGAACCGGAACATCTATCATCACAGACCGAGTATATTCCTGTTCATGACCGGAACATTCATCATCACAGACAGACTCTATTCCTCTTAAGGACCGGAACATTTATCATCAGAGACAGACTATGTTCGTGTTAAGGACCGGAACATTTATCATCAGAGACAAACGAACTATATTCCTGCTAAGAACCGGAACATTTATTATCACAGTCAAATATATATTCTCGTTAAGGACCGGAACATATATTATCACATTCAGACAGATTATATTCCTCTTTAGGACTGGAACATTTATCATCACATACAGACTATATTCTTCTTAAGGACCGGAATATTAATTTCATAAACAGACTGTATTTCTGTTAAGAACCAGAACATTTATCATCATAGAGAGACAGACTATGTTCCTGTTAAGGACTGGAATTTTCATCATCACAGGCAGACTATATTCCTGCTAAGGACCGGAACATTTATCATCACAGACAGACTATATTCCTGTTAAGGACCGGAACATTTATCATCACAGTCAGACAGACTATATTCCTGTTAAGAACCGGAACATTTATCATCACAAACAAAAGGATCATGTTCCTGTTAAGGACTGGAACAGTTACCTTCACAGACAAATATATATTACTGTTAAGGACCGGGACATGTATCATCACATTCAGACATAATATATTCCTGTTACGGACTGGAAAATTTATGATCACAGATAGATTTTATTCGTGTTAAAGACCGGAACATTTATCATCACAGACCAGAATATTAATTTTCATAGACAAATAGACTGTATTCCTCTTAAGGCAACATCTATCATCACAGACAAACAGACTGTATTTCTCTTAAGGATGAAATTGTTATCTTCACAGACAAACAGACTGTATTCCTGTTAAGGACTGAAACATTTATCATCACAGTCAGACAGACTGTATTGCTGTTGAGGACCGGAGCATCTATCATCACAGACAAACAGAGTATATTCATGTTAAGACCGGAATATTTATCACCACAGAAAGACATACTATATTCTTGTCGAGGACCGGAGCGTTTATCAACACAGACAAATTGTATTCCTGTTAAGGACCGGAACATTCATCATCACAGACAGAGTGTATTCCTGTTAAGGACCGGAACATCCATCAACACAGACAGACTATATTCCTGTTAAGGACCGGAACATTCATCATCACAGACAGACTATATTCCTGTTAAGGACCGGAACATCCATCATCACAGACAGACTATATTCTGTTAAGGACCGGAACATTCACCATCACAGACAGACTATATTCCTGTTAAGGACTGGAACATCATCATCACAGACAGACTATAATCCTCTTAAAGGGGTTCTCATCCATTTTTACAAATCTATTTTTACCAAATACACGGTTTTGGTATGTGGTCGTATTGCGAAACCAAACCCCGAATCAGCCGCCTGTGCTCTCATCTTGCAGTGAGAGCAGCATTTCCTGCGGATTGGGAAAGCGAGAGGCTAAAACAGGAACCAGAGCCTCGATTTCGATAAAAGGGGGGTTTCCTGATTGATGACGTCGAAAAGCCAAGTCGCTCTTCGTGTTCTACTGAAGTGAGATGGGGCGAATGTGTGCTGTGCCTGGCTGCGGAATTTCATCAGGAAGTAAGCAAAGAGTAAGCGTTCATGCTTTTCCAGGTGCTTCCAGCCAGTTTAGGCGATTGTGGATAAATTTTGTCACCACAACGAGGAAAGATTTTGTTCTTCGGGACAGTTATCAGGGCATTTGCGGTCGTCACTTTGAAGAGCAGTTTCCAAGACCAACATACCTGGAAGGTAAAGGTGGAACCTGGAATTCGGGTCCGAAGACAGCTGAAAGAGGATGCTGTGCCAACTATTATAACAGAAAAATGTATTATAGCACTCTCTGTTCATTTGCCAGCTGCAAGTGCAAGCCTCAAACGCAACATTGACACGGATTCTGTCAGGAGCAAGAGAGCCAAACTCAGAGACGTAAAGAAGGTAGGGTTTGTGGAATGAGTGGTTGATCTTTTTGCGTTTCATTTCATTCTCAGTGCTTGGTTGGTTGTAAAGATAGTTGTTGGTTTTTGTAGAGTGTTGACATCAAACTGAAACATACATTGTTAGGCCTACTTTCAGTCACACATGCCACAGTCATAGTGGCAGTCAGTCAGTCACATTGCCTGCTGTCACTGAAACTGTTGCATGTTTGTGGTTAATTTTTCCCCTGTTGTTGCTGTTTCCAACAAAACTGAAGTTATGATTCTTGTTAACAAGAAAGTGTCCATGTCCACACATAACAGCTTGTTGGACTCCAGTGAATAATAGTTTGGGTTTTTATTTTTCAGGACATTGCTGAACATCAGGCACCCCTGCAAGTTCAAATTTCCGCCCAACAACCATATGCTTTAGTAAGTGAATTATTCATCAGTATTTGGATACAGGATGGTGACTTAGTGTGCATTTTAAGATATATGCAGGTGTGGTATGCCTGTATGCTATAAACTGCCCTGGTGAGTAAGAGAATAATGAGCTTAGATCTGCAGCTTAGATCTGATGTACGGCACGTCACGCATTATTTTTTTTTAAATAACAGCCAGAATCTTTGACTGCAATATATTGTAAAAGACCCCTCAGATCATAATTGTCATTGTGGGACTTCGAAATTTAAGTGGAGAGAGTGAGATTGAAAATCAGGAATGTAAAAAAAAAAAAAAAAAAAAAAAGGGGGGGGGGGGGGGGGGCTGAAAGTGAACAGCTATTAAAAAGATTTCTACAGCAGGGAAGAGAATGAGTGTGATGATGCAGTAGCTGACAAACTCCTGTTCAAAGGAATAGGCATTATCTGGTAGATCTAAACAACTGAAGGAAAATGTGGTTTATCACATAATCATTTTAAAGTTATTTACATTCTACGGTAATATGTGTGTGTGTTTTGTGTGTGTGTGTGTGTGTGTGTGTGTGTGTGTGTGTGTGTGTGAACAGATGTATGCATGTGCATGTGTATATCATGTACTATCTGTGTCGTGCATATGTGTGTATACATACATAATATGGTCAACCTGTAAAATGTCTACCTGAGGGTGAAAACACCCTCTTAAAACTGCAAACACGGAGACCACGGTCAGCCTAGTGGATAAGGCGCTGGACTCATGACCGAAATGTCGGTGGTTCGACCCCGGGTTGGTCTTGGAAATTTTCATGTGGAATTTTTCTTGTTAAAATGACCATAGTTTACCCCGGATATCCACCCTGGCCCGCTGGTGTCAGGTTAAGACGATCCAGCCGTCTGCATATCCTTAATCTGGGCGTGGACGTTAAACAAAACTCAGACAAACAAACTGCAAACATAGAGTGAAGAAACCCTTTAAAATATTAATCAAATTGGGAACACTGATTATTATCTCAAGTAAAATTTGGGAGCATCTGCCATTGTCGCCTCGAGGTGTTGGCATTTATACGTCACTTGCGGAATCCCCGACTCTCGTCTCTTTCCGTACTGTGCTCGGCAATCTCCGTGGCGAGTCACGATTTGGCTACTTGCACGACCCGAAACACGGATAGCAGTGAGTTCAAGAAGAAAAGTAACACGTACATCGAAACACGCTCGATCATACTTTTGAACAACCCAAACATGCTATTTATGGGTGAGGACCCCTTTAAGGACCGGACATTTTTCATCAATCACCGACAGAATATGTTCCTGTTAAGGACCGGAATATTTATCTTTACAGACAAATAGACTATGTTCATGTTAAGGACTGGAACATTTATTATCACAGACATGCAGGCTATATTCCTCTTAAGGACCGGAATATTTATCATCAAAGATAGACAGACTATATTTCCGTTAAGGACCGGAACATGTATCATCACAAAAAAACAGTCTAGTCCTGTTAAGGACCGGAGCATTTATCATCACATTCAGACAGACTGTATTCCTGTTAAGGACCGGGACGTTTATCATCACAGTCAGACAGACAATATTCCTGTTAAGGACCGGAACATTTATCATCACAGACAGACTATATTCCTTTTAAGGACCGGAACATTTATCATCAGTCAGACAGACCATATTCCTGTTAAGGACCGGAACATTTATCATCAGTCAGACAGACTATATTCCTGTTAAGGACTGGAACATTTATCATCAGTCAGACAGACTATATTCCTGTTAAGGACCGGAGCATTTATCATCAGTCAGACAGACTATATTCCTGTTAAGGACCGGAACATTTATTATCAGTCAGACAGACAATATTGCTGTTAAGGACCGGAACATTTATCATCAGACAGATAATATTCCTGTTAAGGACCGGAACATTTATCATCAGTCAGACAGACAATATTCCTGTTAAGGACTGGAACATTTATCATCAGTCAGACAGACAATATTCCTGTTAAGGACCGGAACATTTATCGTCAGTCAGACAGACTACTCCTGTTAAGGACCGGAACATTTATCGTCAGTCAGACAGACTATATTCCTGTTAAGGACTGGAACATTTATCATCAGTCAGACAAACTATATTCCTGTTAAGGACCGGAATATTTATCATCAGTCAGACAGATCATATTCCTGTTAAGGACCAGAACATTTATCATCAGTCAGACAGACAGTATTCCTGTTAAGGACCAGAACATGTATCATCAGTCAGACAGACTATATTCCTGTTAAAGACCGGAATAGGTCTGGCATCAGTTTGACCACTTCAACTATATAACACTTTGAACATTTATCACCACAGACAGACTAGATTCTCGTAGTGACCACGGCCTTGTTGTGATGAACTTAAAAGGATGGTTGAAGACCAGCATGAGAGTAAAGCACGCCTGTCTTAACTCCAGTCTTGACCAGTTAAAGATCCTGATTTGATACAGCAACCCAAAGCGATCATAAGAAAAACATTTTGCCTCACTTACACCTGTTAAAAGAAGACGTGGAATCCCTTAGAAGCAAAAGAGTAGCACAGTAATGGAGGTGCTTCGAATAGGCTGAGGCAAGTCAAGGCCATGGATCACAAGCAGTACACTGAAGAAGATATGTGACAGCAGAAGGAACTTGAACCTCTCGGGAAGACTGAGATAATTGGTGGTGGTGGTGATGGTGGTGGTGGTGGTGGTGGTGATGGTGGTGGTGGTGGTGGTGGTGGTGGTGGTGGTGATGGTGGTGGTGGTGATGGTGGTGGTGGTGGTGATGGTGGTGGTGATGGTGGTGGTGGTGGTGGTGGTGATGGTGGTGGTGGTGGTGGTGGTGGTGGTGATGGTGGTGGTGGTGATGGTGGTGGTGGTGGTGATGGTGGTGGTGGTGGTGATGGTGGTGGTGATGGTGATGGTGGTGGTGTGGTGGTGGTGGTGGTGGTGATGGTGGTGGTGGTGGTGGTGGTGGTGGTGGTGATGGTGGTGGTGGTGATGGTGGTGGTGATGGTGGTGGTGATGGTGGTGGTGGTGGTGGTGGTGATGGTGGTGGTGGTGGTGGTGGTGATGGTGATGGTGGTGGTGGTGGTGGTGGTGATGGTGGTGGTGGTGGTGATGGTGGTGGTGGTGGTGGTGGTGATGGTGGTGGTGGAACAAACAGCACTCTAACCTAAAGGATCTATTCAACAATGAAGACTGCGAAGGAAACTTGGTTCAAATAAAGAGTGTGAGGACATTCAGAAAAAAAAAAATGACTAGACATCAACGACACAAAGGAAGTATTAAATGACGCAGATATTTGACCACACAGAAGCAAAGTAAAATCAACGCTAGTCGGGACAAAGACGGCAGCTGTCCTACTGATGAAGAAACCATCAGGAAAATGAGACCATGGAAAATTTAAGGATCATAGAATCTCTGTAAAAGCAATTCCAGAACTACTTCTAACACTCAAAGCAAAGCATCACTTGAAATTCATGGCTTGATGCTGCCTGCAGTGCTTGAGGGAAAAAAAAAGGTTGAATGCAAGCTTCCAACACCGGATGATGTAAAACAAGTTGTTAAGAATGCTGGAGCCGAATGTTCGCTTGACCTTAATCAGTACTATAAATGCTTTGTAAGACATATCTTGTGGGGATTCACAGACTTATACAATCAGCATGGAGGAGACTAAAAATCAATAAACAGTGGATGATAGCTGATGGAGTGCACATATTAAAGAACAGAACCGGGTGTCATCAGAAGTTAAGACCAGTGTCACTTCAGAACATCGAGGGGGAAATTCTCTTCACTGTCATTGCGGCAATACTGACTAAATACCTCACACAACATGAACAGACTTATTTGGATGTGTCAGTCCAGAAAGGACTGACTATGTGGAGCATGACACTTTGATTTGGGAAGCATATTAAGACCTAAGACAGAAAAGAGGGACTCTGACGTGGTGTGACTCGATCTGGCAATTGCATATGGATCAGTTATGCAGAAATTAATTCAGCTAGTCCTCAAGATACATTATGTCTGAAAGAACGTCGATGAATGATGCAGAAGTATTCCCATGGCTTCTCATGAGGTTCTCCACAGAGCTATAGGAAGACGCAACAAACATCATTGATATAAACAAATGCATGGCTATGCAATCCCTTCAATACTGTTTGTATTGGCAATGAAAATAATCTGAAACACAGCCGTGGGCCTTGCAGGTTCAGCAGCTATTGGGCATGGATACCACGTGCCCCATTTGAAAACCTTCATGGATAACACTAACAACTAAGGAAGGTAAAACGTGCCAAATACTGAAGCTGTGTGACGAGCCAGTCCATGATGAATTTCAAAGAAAAGAAAAAACAAAACCATTTCCTGTGTCTTATCCTGTACTTTGTTTGTCTATGCCCTTGGCGGTAACTAACCCCATCTCTTTCAAAAATTTGCTTCTTTTTCCACCCTTGGTCACTCCGTTTTCAAACTAACATTTCCTGTTGTCAGGAAAAGTAGCCAAAACAGTTATCGTTATTGCAGTCAACCAAACTATTGCAGGGGAAACAGAAGAACTAGTCAACAGTCTTGGAAGATGTAATAGCGATGCCTTGAGAATACAATGATAGGGGAAAGAAACCTGGCCAGTGCTGGTAGAAAGTCTTCAGGTAATAAATCAGTGTGGCTTCACTGACAAATACAAGGACTAGTGTGGGTGGTTCATGCTGATCCCAATACTTCTTTTGGTTTTTTTGATACACACTATCAGCCTGAACACAATCAATGAGGGCCAAAATCAACAGATGCACGACAAAATTGCTTGAGAGAGTGGTCGGCGATAGTAGCACAGACAGGATTTGACACCTGTTCACTGGCGGAGAAAGACGTACCGAGCCAGCGCTCCGACTAATTGGAGTGAACTTGCAAGTTCTGTCTTGAATTCACAACTTCGGAAAATGTGCATTATGATGTATTTCGTTTGATTTTTTTTTTTTTTTTTTTTTTTTTTTTTTTTGTCGGTCGTGCGCAAAGAAAGAAGACCTTACTTCGATTATTCGGAATGGGTAGATACTTTGTGTAAAAAAAAAAAAAGAAAAATGAAAAGAAAAAAAAGGAAAAAAAGTGGTGTTTTCAGTGACGAGTGGTTTTGTGTATCCTCCAGCTTTCACCGAAGACAAATTGGACAGTATCCAAGGAACATCGATCTCCCGTTTGTACGGTGTTTTGCTTGTTTTTCTCTCTCTCTTTGTGGTCAATGCGAAAATGGCACCAAAGAAACCTCCGTCGAAGCAAAAGAAACGGAACAACAGACCAAGCAGCAGTCCAGGCCACAGTGAAGAAGGCATCTCTGACTACTTTGTCAGTCCTCAGGTAGGACAAGTTCCAGTGAAAAGAAATGTAAGTAGGGACCAATCAACAAGTAAAAGGAGAAGGATTCTGGAGCAACTACGACAGAAAATAACAAACTTTACCGACCGCTAAGAGTGCAAAAATCAAATGGAAGGGGACCAAGGGGACATCGTAGCAGAGAAGAGCAACTCGACTAAAACACTCTCAACTATTCTAACTAGAATGGAAAAAGGGGTGGATGATGGCAAGAAACAAAATGATCGACTAAGCCTCTAACTTGAAAAAAAAATTCTATCTGAATTATTTGATGTGAAGAAAGAAAATGATCTCCTGAAGAAGAAAATATAATCACTTCAAAACAGCTACACAGACCTGCATGATGATGTTAGCCAGCTGAAAAAAGAACTCCAGCGAGAAAAAATGCGCAACTCACTTGACCAGTACAGTCGAAAGGAAAATATAAAAGTTATTAATCTACCAGGAGACTCAGGATGAGAGACAGCTGAAGAGACAGAAGAGAAAGTTGAAGAACTTTTTAAGAGAAAACTGGAACTGACATCTTTTCAACACAGCTACGTTAGTGTTGCCCATCGAGTGGGCAAATACACCGCTGGTGAAAACAGACCTGTCATTGTGCACCTTGTAAATAGAAAAATAAAATCAGAAATTTTCAAAAGGATGCGACTACTAAAACAACATAAATCAAACATCTACGTGACTGAAGACTTAACCAAACTAAACACATAGAGACTGTATGATATAAAACGTCATCCACACGTCATCTCAGCTTGATCCTTCCAAGGAATACTTTATTGCAAATTGTTAGACTTTAAGATTATTCAGATTGAAAATCGGAACACAAGCAAAATTGATCAGACGCTCCTTGAATCCAGTAGATCAGCTGACAGTAGCCAAGTTTCTTCCCACCATTCAACCAGTGTGGGGGGGGGGGGGGGGGTCAATTGGACACCGTGGACAACAGGGGGACAAACGAGCGGACAGGGCCAGCTGAAGGAGCAGCTACAGACCAGACCAGTCCAGGTTTCAGGTCCACAGCCCCCAACGGCGGCTACAGCAGACGGGTGATAAACGCCACAGGGGCAATTCATCCGATAAATCGGGAGAGGTATCGTCCCCTCTAGGCCGTGCTCAAGACAGTGTGCCAGAACAGCCCAGAGGTAACGACAAAGATGGCCACAGGGACACAGCGTCGCCTGATTGTGTGTTCAGGGAAGTCCATCAAACTTCGGACCTTAAGCTTTGTCAGGAGGAGCAGCTTTGGAGACTGGTGATGAACCCATCAGTGACACTGGTGATGAACCCATCAGTGACACTGGTGATGAACCCATCAGTGACACTGGTGATGAACCCATCAGTGACACTGTAAGTGATGGTATGGAAAATTTCAACTCCCATCCTTCCTCCCCACCTCCATCCCAAAGTGGCAGTAAAATGACAGCTCAAGAGGACTAATGAAACAAAAAAACCAACAACAAAAGGACGTCTTCCAAGTAGGCCAATGCAGTAATTTCAAAGTATGTGCACATACACGTGTTGTGTGTGGTGTGTGTGTGGGGGGGGGGGGGGGGATGAGAGTGAGCGAGAGGGTATGGAAGGACATATTTGTACGGGAATTTAATAATGTATGTATGTAAGTGTGTGCGTACATGGGCAGAGGGGAATTAAATATATGTGTGGGCGCGTGTGCGCATGTGGGTGAGTGATTGTATGTGTGTAAGTGTGTGTGTGTGTGTGTGTGTGTGTGTGTGTGTGTGTGTGTGTGTGTGTGTGTGTAACCGTGAAATTTGGTGTGAAAGTAAATGTTGGCATTTTGATTTTATAACGACGAGCCATATAGTGTAGGTCATAAGATAACAGTCTGCACCACGCGTATTGTGTGTGGGGGTGGAGGGTGGGAGAGGGAGTGGGGTGGGTGAGGAGAGGGGGAGTAGGGGGGGAGGACGATGGGAGTCCGCGAGACTATATGTAATATTTGTACGGGAATTTGATAATGTATGTATCGAAGTGCGTGTGTATATGAGCAGAGGGAATTAGTATATGTGTGCGTGTGAGTGCGCATGTGTGTGTGTGGTTGTTTGTGTGTGTGTGTGTGTGTGTGTGTGTGTGTGTGTGTGTGTGTGTGTGTGTGTGTGCGTGCGTGTGTGTATGTGTGTGTGTGTGTGTGTGTGTGTGTGTGTGTGTTGTGTGTGTGTTTGTGTTAGTGTATGTGTGCGTGTGTGTGTGTTGTGTGTGTGTGTGTGTGTGTGTGTGTGTGTGTGTGTGTGTGTGTGTGTGTGTGTGTGTGTGTGTAACTGTGAAAATTGGTGTGAAAGTAAATGTTGGCATTTTGATTTGATAACGATTAGTGTAGGTCATACGAAGATAGTCTGCTCCAAGCGCTGACAATGTTTCTGATGCTGATAAGCACGCTTGTGATCCACTATTTCTTCCCCAGTAGAGAATGTGATGTGTACACACACGTGTGCGCATATGTGTTTATATGTGTGTACATTTAGGTCAACATGTATACATATGATTGGATTATGTATATGTATGTGCAAGTCTTGCAACCAAAGTCTGAAACAGGTGCTTGTCGAACATCAGACTTTACGACCTTGATCCATGAACACACATGTATTGTAAGGGGGGGGGGGGGGGTGTCTGTGTGTGTGTGTGTGTGCGCGCGCGCGCGCGCGTGTGTGCATGTGTGTGTTCGTTCTTTAGTTTTACGTCTGTTCACACTTGAGTGATATTAGACGGGAAAGGGGGGGGGGGGGGGGGGGTAGGAGAAATAAAGGTATGAAAGTAGAGATTGTTTATGCATGTGTTGATGTTGTTTTGAGAGTGTGTGGTAGTAAAAGTTATGTGTTTTTTACTACATGCCTACACTTACAATTCTATGTAATGATCAAGCTTTAAATAGGATATGAATTGTCGAAAATGACAGAAATAGTAGTAAGGAAGTCAGGTTTACTATCTATATCAAACGTGACTTAACATTTAACAGAAGATTAGAACAACAACAATTGAATCCAACAATAAATTAACTATTCAAAGGAAAAGACCAATCGGACTAAGGTGTAACACTTCTGAAAAACATTTAAGAAGATGGAAGTCATTTAAATCTTCCTGAATAATTAATGGTATTTGACGAGTCAGTAAATCCCCTGTAGTTTTCGTCATTAATTCTTTGATACCAGGGCAGTGTAAAATCAGGTGATTAATGGACATTTGGTTTCCACACACACAATAAATATCTTTAGAAAATTTTGTTTTAAAAGCGTTTAAACGCATTTTGAACATCAGAGAACTAATATGTCCTGAACTTGTATCAGATACATGATTTAAAACTAATTTGGAATTTATTGTGCTGACGCTTTTTATACAATTGTGTGAATATTGGCTATCTGATGTCTTCAGCATGTTATCAAACTTATCTTTCGCTAGTTTTTCAATGTAGTTATAATACTCGTGCAGATCTAGATTTATGTTAATTAGAATTGCCGCTTCAGTATTACGTCCTGCATTTTTAGCTGCTCTATCAACCAGTTCATTGGCATATATTCCGCAATGGGAAGGAACCCAGTAAAACTTACACTAATATCTTTATACGCCAATTGATGAATTACATGTCTGATTTCTAGTATCATTTCAAGACTTTTTTTTTTAGCATTTTGATCTTTGATAGCTTGTAATGCCGATTTAGAATCTACACAGAGTAATATTTTACAACTATTCATAGGTAACTCCTCAATATGGTGTAAAGCCGATAAAATAACTAACAACTCTGCAATAAAAACTGAATAGTGATTACCTATATCATATCGTTTGACTGTTTTCATAGTAGGAATTACAAATGCTGAACCTGCGTTGCCATTATCAAGTACACATCCATCTGTGAATATTTTAATGTAATCACTATAGTAATTTTCCATGTGAACATTAACTAAATTTTTACAAACGTTTGGAATTTGACTTTTGCTTAATTCTGTATGATCAATATCAAAATTAGGTTTAATTTGTTCCCAAGATGGTATGGCTTAATTGCTCTTCTTTTGCTTTTTAATTCTGTAGAATTAATCATGTCGGAGACAAACGAATTAATTGGTTGTCTTAGCCCTGTTAAAAAGTCATGCTTAGAATTTAACTTTGTTTCTTCATTACAAAATGAGTTCTGTGAAAAGGGTTTTAACCCATATATGCCTGATTTTTTTCTTTGGTTTTCATGTATTCAGGGGTGTACAATATTGCAGGTATTGAGTTTTGAAGGCTGGTTTTACATTTTTTTTATCGGTTTGTGTTTTAGACATATAAAACCTACCGTCCCACTATAGGGACGCTAGGCACGAGAGGGTACAGGTTTTTATGATACATGCAAAGACACACAACTCATTTGAAATCATAGTTCAGCCAAATATATTCTTGAATTTTGCATCAAAACATGAAATAGCATTATGGGCTAGATTGTTGATAGTTTAATTGTACATAACTGAACACTAAAAGAACAAAAAGAGCATTTTACTCATAGTGGAGTCACAGCAGATTGACGTAGTTCACTCATCGTATCTTCGTAAGCATACTGTCATTGATCAGCCATCTGTGTGAAAGGCTGCAAAACATTTGGCATGAAGCCCACATTGCACTTGGTGCACTTGTCACTGCTCTTCTTGCCACAGGAAGCACACCTAAGTCACTTCTGGACATGCTCCACAAGATGATCTCTGCCGTCAAAGCAAAGGGCCGGTGCAACTCGCTTGTCAAGCTGGGCAGGGCGACCAAGTGGACGTCCCACGCGATGCTGCCTCACTGATCTAGACAGATAGACAGTGGCAATGGCTCGTCGCACAACAAGATCCGGGGGGTGGCGGGGGGGGGGGGGGGGTGGCGGGGGAGGGGGGTCTTCTCCAGTGGGCGTGGCCTGGTACAAGTGCCAGGTTTGCTAAACGGCCAAATCCAGAGAAAATGGACCACAACCATTTCTTCGATCGGATGGAGACGCGGTACTTGTCAATGTTCTGGTCCATCCTATCAATCCCTCCCATGGTCTTGTTGTAGTGGTTGATGAGAATTGGCTGATCAATGTTGACGTGCTGCCTGGCTTGCCTGGAAAACCTTTGTGTTTTCTGTGTAGGATTCACGCCCACCTTGTTGGAGATTACATTGACAACGTTGTTGTCATTCCAACGAACCACGATTATTGCATTGCTTATGTCAGTGTAGTAGTCGAAGGTGCCCCTTGGAGTTTTATTCATCTCCTGCACTGATCGCAGCAGACAATCTTCAACCCGATTTGTACGAATGGTTTCTGTGCATGCAGTGCCTTTGGACGAGAGGTAGTCCACGAGTTTCAGTGACGTGAAGAGGTTGTCAAACGTGAGGTGGAAAGCATATTGTCCTTGGATTTCAGATACAAGATCGATGACAACTGATCCTCCCATTCCCACGCCAGGGCAGGCAGCAACAGCTTGCCTTCCTTTCGCCCCTTGGTAAGGCTCAAATTGGAAGGCGTATCCCAAGGGGGTAGCAAGGACCCACATCTTGAATCCAAATTGGATGGATTTGCCTCTTATAAATTGTTTTGAACCATGCCGACCATAGTACGGGACCATGCTCTCATCAGTGCTGAGATTCTGTTGTCTTAGAAAGTAACGAAGGCTTCTTTCATTCAGCATGGTCACCAGTGGTCTGACTTTGGCCATCTTGTCATCAGCTTCAAGGTTGGTGTTGTCACTCACATGGAGGTATATCATGATCTCCTCGAATCTGTCTCGGCTCATGGCTGAGGTGACAGCTGTATTATGAATGTCCATGTCACTGGACCAGTACATTCTGCGTCAGGGAAGTGTGCAGTAACCAGATAGAATTAGGATGGCCAGAAATGTGCGAACCTTTCTGAGTCAGCTTTGCGTTTTTGCCATGTTGTGAAGAGATTGCACCGTACTCTGCATTCCCCAGTTCAGAAACGTGTTCATCTGAATCCTGCACACACACACACACACACACACACACACACACACCACACACACACACACACACACCACACACGTTTTAGATATTGAATT